>KZ505964.1:86100-104602 GCA_002844005.1 Limosa lapponica baueri | reverse complement strand
CTCCGACCATAAGATTTCAGATCTGTTCTTAATACCACTAGGGGTAAATTTTAGTTCTCACTTCTTGTATACGCATCTAACATTAAGGATGGAACTAGAAAATACCCCCAGTTACTGAATGTGGTTGCTCACAGTGGCTGAAGCCAATAATCCATTTCCTCGTTGCCTTGCAGCATTAAGAATTGCAGCAAAATCCCCCTGTGGTCTCCCCATTGGCTAACATCTGCCAAACCAGGAGAAACACCTCTGTGAAGATAAGAGGCCCAACGGGACTCCATTTCTTAGGGACTGGCTGGGCTGCACCACCTGAACACAAGTGTCATGAAATCCCGAAGGCAATAAAAGCCAGGAATCTTGTTACTCATTGCAGTGGTGATGTCAGACGTTTCAGTTTTATCAATGGTAAAATTTATTAACCAACTAATAAGAATGTCTATTTCTGCTCAATGGTAGCTGTTAGCACAAATTATTTACGAGGATTACAAAGGTTTTCAGGGACTGTGAGATGTCCTAAAGTAGCTTTTTTGTTAGAAACTCTGTTAATTGTGTGTATTAGAGAAAAAGAAAAAGGTGGTTCCGACCTGTCATGCCTCAGTGCCCTCATATCAACATACACTGTGGTGGGATCTGGTCCGGATGTTCCCTGTAAACAACAACATCAGCTAATCAGAACCTGAAGGCTGCAAGGAGAAGAGTTTTACCCCCCAAATAACCAATTTCACTGCTAATTATGCTAATCAAATGACAAGTTATATTTAAGCTATTCACCAAAGCTCAGCTTCACAGAATCAGAAAGAGCATTGGAAATCATACCTACCGTCAGGTACTTGTTACCTTGGGGTTCGGGAAAACATCAAGCGGCCATACTACTTAACCAAACACATGTCAACATAGGTTTTATTTGCTACAAAAGGCCAAGTAATCAGCACGTGGATACACACAAAAAAATGTTAAACACATTTTGCCATATAAAGGTACGCGGAAATTGCTGAGGAGACACAGTTTAATGGCAGAAGCACATGGTCAGGAATGTGAAGCATGGTTTACTGAGAGTCTTTCATACATGCAACAGAGAATATACTTGAAGCTAAAGATAGTAAAGGTAGCACGCATGACATGAACCAATGTGGACTGAAGGTCTGTAAGCAATTATTCTGTTCCTTTTCAGTCTTCCACTGCATAATTTAAATCCTTGCTTTATGTCACAATATTTAGTTACTTGGAAAGCAGTATACTAATTTTAGTTTCCCTTCATGCAGAGATGACACAGTCTTTTAGGCCTTTCCACCCACAGCTTTGCTGCAGTTTTGTAACCTGCTATCATCTTCCCTTATGCGAAACTTCACACTCATCACCACTGAACATCATGTGAATTCTCAATGCTCCAGTCTAGGGCTCTTTTCTTTGCCGCACACCTCACATCACTGCTAAGCAGAAAGCCAGAAGAAAAGCACAACGTCCACTTTGGAACAATGGAACTTTGGAGATTTTCTTTTCAGCAGATAAATTCACCTAACCCTGGTAATCTACAGGTGCAGGAACTCCTTTATCAGTTACTTAGATGTTTACTACTTAAAACAGTGGGCAACACCAACTTCAAGTGATTTCTGCCCAGTTGGGATATATTATAGAGTATAATTCTTCACATTAGGAATGTTTAGGGCTGAATTTTGCATTTCTGCAATGCTGGCTGGTAGTTCCACAATTTGTTTAGTACTAAAAATTGCAATCGAGTTGCACAAATAGAGAATTTTTGTGTCTAAAGGGGAAAAGAGTTACCACTACCAATTGATACTTACTGTTCAGATACTGATAGTGACCCACCACCAGAGGAGAAAAAGAGTAATAGAGCTGCACATGCATGTTAGCCTCTTTAGCTTGTTATACACATTACAAGATACAATATCCTCTCTAGCTATTAACAACACGATTTTCAGTCTACTAGTAAACTCAGCAGTGTAACAGACTAGTGCTGAGTGGAGAACTTATTTGAAATATATGCAATGTTAAAAAAAAAAAAACAAAACCAAGGAAAAATTTATTATCTTTAAAAATAAAACTAAACCTGAGTTGATTCATAAAATAATGGAAACAGTCAAGTTTGAAAATCAAAGACAATCACTATGGTATTTGTTATTTTCAGTGTGAATGAAATAGTTACAACAGACAGCTAATATTTGATGAAAACCTGCATCCAGGTAAAGCTATACTGGACTTTTTTATAATTTCATAGAAGGATCTGAAAATCCCCACATCTCCAGACTCAATTTCTAGTCTGTCCCACTGTTGGAAGCTGATAGGTGGGTATTGAGGGAACATGAAAATCCCCTACCTGCTCGGCCAGCTTCCCCAGCCTGTGAGGCTATAGCAGCAGGAATAGCAGGGATGAGGGAGAGAAGGAAAGAAGGTAACACAAGACGAAAATAATAATAAAAAAATGGGAATGAAGGGTGGGAGAAAAAAAAAGAGGAGAATGCAAAAAGCAGGGAGTAAAATAAAAAGAAAAACAATGTCAAATACAGGAATTTTACAAATTAACCATTATACCATTAAAGGTTAAAAAAAGTAAAAAATGAGGTGTCAACATTTTAGTAGAGCAACAGAAGAGACAGCTGTAGACTGCTAACCTTGGACAAACAGACTTAAATGGTTTTAGGACACTACAGACAATGTTGTTAGTGGAAAACATGTGTCTAGCATACTGATTTTTTTATTTTTGTTTTTGGTGAAGAAGTCAGTAAACATTGTGGCCCTGCTATTTTAATGCACATCCACTGACACAGGGGTTCCAGGTCTGCCATTTCACTACTAAAAGAAGTTTGTAAGCGATGTCCTCTGGAAATCAAAAGTAAACTCTCTTTTTGGAAAAAAAAAATAATTAGTATACAACAGAGAAAGATACTTACACCTTGTTTCATACAGATAAACCTGCTCTAAAAGTGAAATAAAACCAAGGCTTTGTGCACAACCTAATTACTAGAAGACCATAACTAAATGAGTAACTTCATAGTTCAGTAATTCTTCATTCTTAGTCTATTTGCTATGATAAACAGCATAATACATATAAAGAACAGTACAATTAAAAGCTGATAAAACCCCATCAGTACTTCACCACGATCGATAATGCAGCAAAGTGACAAAAGACAGCGGTGACTAGTCCTAAGCCACTGCTGTCAAGTGGAGCACCTAACACCACATGGCTGCAGTAGGACTTGCCCTACAACTTGTGAAAATAAACAGCTCTGAGAGCACTGGCATCCCACATCCCTCTCATCAAACTTCTCAACTCCAGCAAAGTTAAAGACTACAGGAAGCTGCCAAAGCAGCATCTTAAAATAGATTTATTTTGGATGCGGGGGAAGATGAAGCATTTAAAAAAATAGGATGGATCCGCTTATTCCATTTCTTCCCCCAAACAGAAATATTACTAGTAATCCAGGTTGAACACTGCAGTGTAATGGCAAGAAAGTGGGAGAATTGCTGAAACCCCTCAGTTATACAATTCCTTGCCTGTGACTATACTGCAGATCCAGGGAGGACTCTGAGAGTACCAGAGCCTCATGGCTTTTAACTAAGGAAGGGCTTGAGAAACAGCAGTTGAAGTTTCAGCATCATCCTTCAGTGGCCAGCTGCAGCTGAGATACTCTGAAAGCATTTCAAAAGAAGCAGAGTCTTAGCCAAGACCAGGGCGACTGACTGAATTTGTGTGTGCATTTTTTTTTTGTGAGACAGAGAGAGAGAGCATCTGTAATGCCGGTAACAGGAAAAAAACAACATGACTTCTGTTGTATCTGGTACTTACTAAGGACATGTCAAGTAGCATTCAAGGAAATAAGATGGGCCAAACATCATTTTCTGTCTGAAAACAAGTACCTAGTAAGTCACATCCCTTGGAATAAGTAAATCCCCTGCCCCTGCTTAGGCTGCCATCACTGAACCACCCCTGGTCCATGCAAACCTCTGCAACATGCCAGGCTTTTATTCTCTAGGAAAACACTGCAGATCAAAACTGACCCCAACGAGTCAGCAGTAGGGATGACCACGTGCCAATACACAGCCTGTCCATAATTTCCACTGAAGTCAAAGGCCAAGCTGTGTGCTCTACCCTCCGTCTCTCCCAGAGTTAAAACCCAGGAATTAGGCAATCAGAAGTCCTAAGAATTTAAAAATAACTGTTGTTTTGGAGGGGTTTTTTTTGTGTTTTGCTATCTAAGGATGTGACCTCAATGTTTATTCTGAGGCTACTTCTGCTCCAGTGATGCTCAGAAATGGAATTTTTGATGTCACTTAACAATCTCACATAGGCAACCACAGCAGCTGGAGCTGTGAAAAGAACTTCATGGCATGACTCATAGTGAGGTGGGAAAACACAGAATCTGAAGGAACTCACCCAGAGCTGTACTACATTGCAAAGTGTGAATCATACCTCCAATAAGTGCATGGTTACACTCTTCACAGAGCTGTCCCTTATTACTTTTAATATGGAAGATCCTCAAAAAATGTGATCTATCACTAACGGAAAAGAAACATTAAGTCCTAAATTTACTAACAAAAGTTCCCTTTGGTAGACAGCGAGGGAAGGAGTAATTTAATGTAACTTCAGCCATCAAAGAATAAAGTGTGCAGTATAAGGTAGGAAGCATCTCCTGATGTTGACAAATCCCATCCCAAGATGGGCATGAGACAGGCTGAATGAAGCTCTCTCTTGAAGTACTGCTTTGATTCTACTGACTATAGATGGATATTGGATAAGTCATTTAACCTTGCCATCTCACTGAGACGTGACATAAAAGCAGCAAGATGAATCCTGCTCTCCTGCCCTAGCTTGATTTGTTAGTACATTTTCAGGGTTAACTAAGGAAAATGAACAACTTTCAGAAGTTTTTCCTCAACTGAAAATGAGTAGCAGGTTGAATAAAATGAAAATATTTATTTCAAGTGTTTAAATGGAAATTAGCTAAAATCCTAGGAAACATCTGTGCTGTTTCATATCTATTTTTCTCTCTCTCTTGAGAATGCTAAGATGCTAGTTAATGAGAATTAAAATATGCTGGATGCAATCTTTTAATCTCAGAAATCCCTGGACCATTATCTGTGAGTATACAGCCATAAAAGGTCAGATAATAATGGTATTTAAGTGCCCAAAGATGGAGAGAATTATTTATTTACAAAAGCACACCTCTCAAAATCTAGTCCAAAATGACTACATCAAAAGAAATATAGTAAATTTGCTCTAAATTTGAGAGGAAATGAATACAAATGACAATGCATTAGTCTGTCAGTGATCTTAATCCTGAAATTAAGACACTTTGGTAGACTAAGGCTCTTTTGTGCCAAAGAGACTATCACAATTATTTCCTTTTTAAAGTAATCTTTAATAAAAGACCAAATTCTGCTATGAAGCTTTTATACACACACACATAGTTACACATACAGCCCCCCCTGCCTCGCCCCGTTCTTTTTCAAGGGGGGAACAACAGTAAAAGGTTTTTGGAGAAATCAGGATACCTTCCCCTTGAAACACTTGAGTCTTAAATTTGTTCAAAAAATTGGAAATGAAATGAAGAAGGTATCAAAGATCAACCAAGTTGTGTTAGAGGCAGCCCATACAGAAGAAAGGCTGGGATAGGCTTTTGGTTGGTAAGGGTTAATAGCTGAATATTGAGTTATGTTTAGAAAGGTGATTAGTAGATACATATTTTAGAAAGACCACAGAATAGGCTGGATAACAGTTATCCCTGTGGAAGACAGTGTTCCAGGAGCCATGCGCTGATCTCATGGATGACACAACTTGGAAAAAAAAAGCAAACGCAGATGCTGTTGACTCAAACATCTTTAGAAGTATTTTTATGCAATGCGAAGAATTCGGAAACCATGACCCATTTCTGGAACATATTGGAGACAATGATAATTTCAGGAACATTGTTGATCAAGGATTAAAATTCATTCTGTTCCTCAGCCCAGAAAACAGAATAGCCCACAAGCTATTCTGGAATATCGCTAGCCATAAACCTCCAGACAGTTTGGAAAGAGCATTCCGTGTAATTCAGTATCCAGTCTTTGGCAACGCCTACCACCAGATGCTTCAAAGGACGCAATCCCATATCTTTATATTCTCTATCAAAATGATATGTTTTGCGGTGATGCTTGTAAGTAACATCTTTAGTAATTTTTCAAACCCCTTTAAAACTTGCCAAACTACCCTCGGCTTAAATGCTTCAAAACCCATTCCACTTGGAAGGGTATCGTTACTAAATACAGCCTGTTCTGAAATGGCTTTCTGTGTTCCAGCCACACCACTCTTTAGACAGCGTATGGCTTTTAGTTTGTCCTATGGACTGAGATACAACATCTTAGTAGAACCCAGTGAAGCCTGACACTAAGCTGTATGATCAGCCAGGCTGTTAATCAGCTCACTCAAGGCTCTCATTCCGTGCTGTTCTTAAATTCATAGTCAGTATCATTAATAATATTCCTTCAGAGAGTTATCCACTTTTACAGATTGATTCAATAACTCTTTCAACCATTTCTGTAAAGAGCCATCTAAGAAACAAACTTCAGCTAAGGAGTAACACAATCAAAAGGCAGATATACACAGTCAAGCAAAAATCCAGCCTAACTCCACGCTGATTAGGACACCCTGTTTTTCTGAGTGTATTCAGCTTTCCTGCACGTTTGTAGTGGGTTGACCCAGAGAGCAGCTAAGTCCCCACCCAGCCGCTCACTCACTCCCCTCCCAGTGGGACAGGGGCACAGGAAGAGCAAACGTGGGAAAATCTATGAGTCAAGATGAAGACAGTTTAATGAGTGAAGGAAAGAGAAAAAAAACCCAACCAAGTGATGCAAAAGCAATCACTCACTACCACCTACAAGCAGAATGATGCCCAGCCAGTCTGTGGCATCAGTAGCAATGGCTACTTTGGAAGACCATCCCCCAGTTTTTTAATGCTGAGCATGACGTTATATGGTGTGGGATATCCCAGGTCAGCTTGGGACCGCTTTCCTGGCTGTGTCACTCCCCAGCCTCTTGCTCTCCCCCAGCCTCCTTGCTGGGAGCAATGGGGCGGTGGCGGTGGGCAGAGTGAGAAACAAGGAAAGCCTTGATGTTGTGCAGTCCTGTTCAGCACTAGCTAAACCGCTGGTGTGCTATCAACACTGTTTCAGTCACAAATCCAAAATACAGCTCCATACAGGCTGCTATAAGAAAGTTAACTCCATCCCAGGCAGACCCAGTACAATACTACTTCCAATACCAGCTCATGTCTTTCTTCTCTGTTTTTCCTACTCGAAGGAAAGTAGCGTCCTTGCTGCCTGCTGTGCCCCTCCCAGCCAAGTATTTAAGCTTGGTTGGGTTGCTGACTGGGAAAGCACACCAACCTGCACCTGCTAACTGGCCTAAACTGGTACCATTCAAATTGTCCTGTCTCAGGTGGGAGTGCCTCAAGATTTCCTGGATGTTTTATGAGTTGTCCTCTCTGCCTTGTCATCCCCCAGGACTCTAGATGTGGAGAAAGAAATGAAGAGACCTGTATTCTTGCAAAGAAACATCCAGTAGAAGAGATTTCAAAACCTCAGTCAGTACTTTTTGTATCAAATCCATGACAGAAATATGGGAGAAGATGCTGCTTGAGTTCATAGACGTTTCTAACCTACAAGATGTATTTTTCTCTCAAGACTGTTTATTAAGTTTTGTTAGGGTAAAACTGTTTTGAAGGATTCAAGTGCTGCTTTTGAGACTACAGGAGATTTTCTTAAAACTTTTAGTCCTGGGTAATATTTATGGAAGCAATTACAGAATGTCAAACTAAAGAACTCTACCTCTGGGACACAGAATGAGTTTTAACCCTGCTCAGCTTTGCCTTGTCATATGTATGATATTTGATAATAATAATTGAAGTCACCCTGGGCTGAAGGGATACTCTGCTGGTAGTCAGAGAGAAAGCAAGCAGTACTGGAGATGTGGGATACCTCATGTATTCATATTCTGGTAACACGCTGAAGTACAAGGTCACTTTTAGCCAAGGTCTGATGAAAGCCAGGATTCTTTAGTGATGTTGAAAAGGGCAAGAGGCTAAGGCAGGCACAAACCACAGACATATTGGTCTGTGCTGAACCCATAACCTGTATTTGTCCCATTTTTTGAAAAATAAAAAATCTTTACATTTATAATCAGGAAAAGAATAGCAAGTGCCTTATTTGCAGTGTCACTGAGGAGACCTGTTCTGGCTTCCACACCTAAGCAACTATGCATGTTACATGCATAAGAAATCCTTTAATGTAAACTAGGAGTAACTGCCAGGTTAGAAATGTGGGATTCACTATATAGAGTATAGGCAAGTTCTACTGGGAGACAGTGACTTTGAAGAGGTTAGAGATATGGTAGGTGACCAAATGGATATGGAACTTCCCAGTCAATGCAGTTACCAATGCATAAGATAATTCTTGTATTCCTTAAAAAGATTATTAAGTCAGAAATCATATTACATCTGACTAGGACACCTGTGGTATTATTACAGGAATAATATATGAAGTTCTGATATCAGATTTGGAAGGACAGAAAGAGATCAGGAGTCATAAAAATGAGGCACAGACCAGGAAAGCATGTCTTCAGATTCCTTATCTACTTATCATAGAGCAAGATGTGTATTAGAGTCATGATATAAATGAGATTCTTTATTCTAGATTAGAAAAATGTAATAAAATAAAAAATCTCTTTCATTCTGTTTTGGTTCACTAATCAGAAGAAAGTACCCGGGGATAATATAGGATTTAACTTGCATTCTCCAAGAATTTTCCATTGTAAGCAATAAACTGTGTGCAAAAAATATCTGTCTATGCAGTTAATTAAGTAATGGTTGCAATTATTCTAGAAATGGAAGGAATTTATTTTTTAACATACTAAGATAAGGACTTGGAAACTGGATTTTACATTACATGACTAAATACTATTTTTGGAGTACAGAGTACGCATTCTGTCACTACCATGCACTTTTCTGAATCACTGTATTCATGGGCAGGATAAATGCTATGACTGCAACATGAGAGGGATGAATAGTTGACAAAGTAACAGAAATTTGCTACCTGTATATGCAAGAACATTAAGTACCACATGCATTTTCTCAGTATGTCTACAACCAAGCAGCCAAAGGAAATATAATGAATGCTTCTTACTGAAAACCATTTTCTTAAAATAACTTCGAGCTTGAGGAGTGAAAAATCTTACCTGCAAACATATTGCCAGGTTAACTCTACAGCCAAGTGATGTGCTGACAGCCCGTGGATGGAGACCAAGGTCTTTAAATAATTTTGAAAATGACTGAGTAAGAGCTATCCGAGGTCGTTCTTCAGCCACTACTACGCATGTCCGTACACGAGAAAGGTCCAGTCCCCTTGCCTAAAAAGAAGTTAAAATATAACAAAGGCCACAAATGGGCAGATTTAATGAAAAACAGTTAGTAGTACTTAAGTGTATTACGTCGGTATTACGATTCCAGAGGAATAGTGGAATAGAGGCTAAGATGCCAGTATAATTTCCATCCTTCCTGGAGGCCAGATGGCCAGATGACAGTCTAATAGCTGTAGAAGAGCAGACATACCTGCTTGTCATCTCAACATTAGCACGTAGGATGAGATGGGTATGCTAATTCTGAAGGGGGGGGGGAATGCTATTTCCCAATATTAATTCAGAAAGCCAGTGAATAATAGCAAACAGGAAGCAGTGTCTAGCCTTGGAAAAACTGATTAGGAAACTATTAAGCGAGGATGGTAAGGGCTGGAGACATCATTAATATCAGTATCCCAAGATCTAATTTATTTCAGTAGCGTACTGGAAAATCTAGATGACTTCAGAAATGTAACTGGTTGCATGGCTTTTAATTCTGAAGAAAAAAAAAGAAGATATACACCTTCCCCCCCATTTCCCTCTACAATGAGAACAATCCAGTTAAAACAACACAGTACTTTTAAGTATGTGATTATTTAACTACAGGGGCCAAAACCAAACTAGTACTTCATATAATCAGGGAATTCATAAAACATAATATACAATATAATACTCCTTGGGCCTCTTTGACGTTTGCACCTCTGTTTTCCAACACTTGCCTATCAACACAGGCTGCAACACAGATCAGAAAGCTTAGGTAAATAAAAGCCTTTCCTGGATGTTTAAAGGCCTTGTGATCTGAAAGAGAACGACTGATACTCATACATAGCCTTTGGCAAGGAATAACACGGGTTCTGCGGAAGCTGCCCTTGCCCTCTGATGGGTTTTCTCCTTGCTGCAGACATCTAGCACAGCCTCTCGCGGCAGGGAAGGCTCCCAAACACCACCGTGCAGGCGGCGGGTTGTGCAGGACGGCAGAATTACTCACCTTCAGCGACTCTGTTTGCGAACCGAGTCCCTTAGTACAAAGCTCCATGACTGAATAGGAACAAAAAGTGTCTCTCACTTTGTACTGACTCACGGCAAGGAGCCACAGAGCAGGATTGGTCTCCAGTTCTGAGGGAGGAATCAAAATAGACTGGTGTCCTGAATAAACGCTGTAAAGACACAAGATTCATTAACACACGTTAAACATCTGGGTCTGCAGATGTTTAAAAGATATGGGGCACTAGAATATAAAGTTTAACACAGCACTGGATGAACCATGTACATTGCTATACAGGTCCAGCAGTGTAACATGAAGTTTAACTGTTTTTTGCTATACCTTCAGAGTCTATGAGGAATCATGAGGAATGCAGGCAGAACACACTCCTAAAATACTAATTTACTCAAAATGCCTGTGGACTTTGCTGTTAGAACTGTACCGAGGAGAGCAAAATAGCTCGGTTATTAATGGTGCTAATAAACAGTATTACAATATCAACAAAAATTATATGTTGCTGACAAATAATTAAGATTGAGTAATTATCATTTTAAGATACCTTGATTAAAAGAGCACTTGATTGCTTAATATGGAAATAACCTCTCTCCTGCTGAGGGAAGCAAGACGTTTGCAATCATTTTCAAGGGAGTAAATCTGGCCCAAATTTAACAACCCTTCTGGTTTTAAACTTCCTCTGTGAAAGTTTTATGAACTTTGAAAACCCAAATATACTACATTTCTTGTTTATTGGACACCCAGTGAGCATAAGTATTGAGAAAACATACTTATCAGGGTCCCCTGAAGGAAACAATTATGTCAGAGCTAATTTCTCTGGTACCCAAGATTCTCCCCAAGGAAGAAAATATTCCCAATTTGATATCTTTATTTCCCGTGGGTCCTATGTTGTTTGCTCATCTCAGACAGGCAGATTTACCATCAATTTTACAGTCCCCTCACATCTTTATTTGTGATTTGTAGATATTTCAAATCGGAACGGTCATAGCGTAAAAGTCCCAAATCATAGAAGTTCTGAGAAAGGACCATAAAGCCCCAGAGATTTATGATGCACATGAGAGAAATTCATTTGTGACTTGAGAACTTGAAATGCCAGCTTGGTAAAGTACAGTTGACGTTTGCAAAGCCAAGTGCCTGAGGTAAGACACGAAATGGAACTTTATTTCCAGGAATATCAGCATCTCTGTAACATTTGACATTAGGAAGAAGATACACACCTTTGCAATTCTTGAAAATGGGCTGCTCACACAGCTTCCCTCCTTGGTGACTGAGTGCCTCCACTCCCCCCCAAAGCCAGATGAGAGTCCTTTCAAAAGCTGTGCAACTTAGAACCAGGTTTGTGTGACCTGGATGACTTTACTTGGTATGATAAAGGCATAAAAGGTGTACAAGTCCAGCCACAACGGCAATTAATAATCCAAATAGTTTAGGTCTCTGCTGGAGTATGAGCCAGAGGATGTCATGGAATATGTATGAACTACAGTTCAAATAATTTCATTTATCATACAGTAAAAATTTTATCTTTGACTGCTTGTCCACATTTACGCCACTCTTGATGATTCATGACCAGTGTCTTGCCACAAAGCGATGTGTTCTCGGGTACGGTCGACATAATGACTATAGCACAGGGGGGCCAAATGAAGCATTATGCTTTTATGTTGCTTTTACTGAATCAGAATAAAGTATGACTGAACCTTGCGCATGTGCTTCATAAACATGTGAAAAGAGATGTTGGCAAAGTTACCCGAGCCTGAAAGGAGTATGCTCTGAGCTCAAGTGACAGACCAAACCCAGTTAGGGAGCAGGAACAGTGTTTACTATAAATATTACTTCACTCTTTCTCAGCCAATTCTATTAAGTTTTTCAGAGAAGACCAAAAGGTCTTAGTTCTTTGCAAATTTCAGGTTAGGGCTCCACAAACCATCAAGGTGTGTGATCTGTCTGGTAAATACAGAATTCTTACAAACAGGAAGCTGTAACCACTCGAGTAAGAACTCGGGACAGGCTCCAATCTGTATGAATACCATATACAGAGATTCAGCATCAAACCCTTCCCCCTGTCCCTGAACTCTTCTATTTGATGGAGCCAATATCAGGAGAAAAAAACCCAAAACCCTGCACAATAAAAAACAAAAGCTACCAGGGTTCAAACATGGAAAATAATTACTCAGAACCACATTAGGATCCCTTAAGTGCCATTTATTCAAATGGACAGAACATCCCAAAATAAAAGAAAAATTGAACCAAACGCCACAGTAATACGGGAGGAAAAAGGTGCATTGCTTTCAGTAGAAGAACAGAAAATTGATTCCAAGTGCACTTTACCAGGAAATAGCCCAAACTGGTGGAATTTGGGAATACAAATTTACGCCAAAGACAAATCCTTTCCCCCTCAGCAACGCTAATGCGTGGGGGTGAGCTGTCTCCCTCTCTTGATCAACTTATGCTGGACAAGAAAGATACTTGTGTTTGCTCTTAACCTCCCACCAACAGCCATGCAGCAAAGCTTAAGGATTTGGATGCAAAATAGCCATATCTTCTCCAGACTGAGAGAAAAAAACACTCTTATCATCAGACTTTGACTAAAAAAATCAGACAGAAATAAATGAAGATGTTGCTAGTACCTTGTCTGAGTTTTCTAATCCCTTGGAAACACTGAGTTCAGAATTAAACTGCAGAGCAGCAGCAAATACCTAGCAGGAAGGAAACCTTCAGTGGTGCAGAACCTCAGACACATGCTCTCTTGTCTATACAGTACGTAAACCTACAGAAAGATCATATCATGCCTGGAAACTTGATGACCAACACAGGCTTTGCCTACTGAGCTGTGGTTTGATAACCCATGTGTATCATCTGATTTGCTAGAGCAGTTGGTGGAGCTAGGAGAAGAACTACAAAGGCATACTTCTGGGGTGAATGTGCCAGTGCCACAGCTGAAGTGGTTTATGCAGCACCTGGCTGCCACGATGTCAGTCAGAACTTGGCTCACCTCCCTGAATCTATCTCAGAAACATTATGCAGGTTTTACGAATCGCTCCAAGCAACAAGATGTTCCTGGTAGCCACACACCCTTGCAAATTTGCAGGCTATACCTCAACGTTAACCCCTGAGAAGCTGTACATCACCAATGTTTTGTGGTTTCAAATCACTGAGATGTTAGAGGGTTTGCTTAGTATGGATGCCAACAACCAAGCAGTGCTTGAACAGACTGCAGTTGTGGACAGACTGCTTTGGAGATGCTGGATAAAGCTAGGTGTGGTCCCAAACCTATAGGAAGCTCTTTCAATGTTGCCTCCATGTAATTCTAGGTATGGCATAGATGCCTGGTAGGTACATCTAGGTATGGTACATTTCAGACACGGTAAGAGTTAATCCTGAAACTGAGGCACTGAACAAATAGCCAGTTCCATCTCACCTTGAAACACAACAGTCATCAGGAGATAGTTAGGCTGTCGGCTTTGCTAGTCTCCTACTGGAAGCAACAAAACCGTGTTGGACATGTGGGTACCAGATGGGATACTAGGTAAAGTTGGGGGTTTAAATATAAATTGTAGAAGCTAAAATTACTGTTCTGAAATTGCAACAATATATGACACATTGAAATCGTTGCAAGAATTTAGTTATATAAGTACTGGGAAGGAACTGAAGCAAAATTGTTTCTTCTATGGCTGTAGAAATCTGTCGTCATGAAAGTAACTCCATCTCCTGACACAAGTCTTACAACAGGAGTAGACACAGTGCAGAACTGCAGAGACTATCTGACAGACCTGGACATCTGTTTATCAGTCTCCACCATTTTTAGAAAATGCAAAAGAAGTAGGCAAAACAGAAGACAAAAAAGGGAGAGTGACTACAAAGTATCCCCGCATCATCCTGTCACAACTTCTGGGACACAGACGCAGAGTGAAATGCAGTGGTAGCTGAGGTGAGAGATCGTCTTTTAGGGATGCTGTCTTCCTTTAGGGGACTGCAAAGCAATCTGGGGGAAAAAAAGTATCCACGTGGTGGACAAAGCCTTGGATTTTGGCAGTAAGTGAAGAGCCTTGTCTGCCTGCACTGAGCAAGGGCTGCCCAAGGACAGGAACACTCAAGTTAAATGCACCAGGATGTATTTTGGTATGACGGCACCATCTGATCACAACACCGGTTCCACTGCCTGGCAGGCTGTTTTGGCAGCATACGGAGATGCCTGGAAGGACATCTTGGCAATTAACTGTTCCACTGAATCAAAGATTCACCCCATGTTGTGCTGAGGCAGATTAACAGTAAAGTCTGAGGTTTTATTATAGTTCCAGAAATTTCAGCAGGGCAATAAATGCTGACAAATGGCAACTGCAATTTGCAATTGCATTCTGGCAGGCCACCGACCTGCCACTGCCCCTACTTCTGGTGTCCTCAGGTGATATGAGCTGCTTTCCCACTTGACTGCAGGAGGCAGGTAGGTACTGCTGAGTCTTATAAGTATATTCATTTAGTTTCTGCACTTCTACAGATTATATTTGAGATTTGATGATGAGGGAAATGTATGGGAACTGGGCATTTGGTAGAGCCTGACATAATTGAGTTGCCATATCCATAATTCAAAGTCCATGAAAAGAGTCTGCATGCTGAGGGAACCTGATGGGGACTGAGCAAAAGCCCTCACAATCATCTGGACCAAACCTTGTAGGAAGGTTGGTACTGAAAACAGAGCGTTTGGGCATATATCTGACCTAGGCTTTATAGGTCTTTGGCTGAAATTAAATCTTCAGTTCTGGAGACCCACTATGTTCACAAAAAAAGGGGGCTTTTGGAGAACAAGTAAAGGACCTCACATCACCTGCAGTCCAAAGACGCCCAGCTGGCATACAGTGCACTAACAGCATGACTGCACATGGTAAGCAGATAAGCAATCAGTACTGGAGAGACACAAATACCTCACAAAGAAGTTTAATTAACGTACAGCAAAAAGGTCATTGTGTAGGGCATGCAGATTTTCCCAGAAAGGAAAAGATCTCATCCTGATCGGCTTCTGGTGCTGAGAATAGGTCCAGTCTTTACAGCTTCCACATCAGAGTACTGGGAGCTGGTGAGAGTGCTGCCATAACCCAGCACTCTGCTTTAACTCAAGCTCTGGTGTTGGTACCCCGATCAGAAACCCGTAAGTCTTTGGTTAACCCTGAAATGCCAGTATTTTGTTCTGTAGTGCCTGCACCACCTGCTGGGACAGCGCTGCCTGCCCAGAACGAGAGCCAGAGGTTAACCTGAACTTCTTGTTACTGGCATGTCTTCAAAAGGCTTTAAGGTCACCCTTCCAGAGACCTGTTTCAGCCACCTCTGAGCCTCACAAGGGAAGTTTCTAGCATGGCTCCAGGCTGCTCCTGGGAACTTCTGAACTGATGTGTAACTTCTCCCTGGGAAGTGCGCTGCTGATGGCTCCCGAGCACCAACACATCACACAGCAGCACCAGGTGTGGGAATCATACAAGCACTTGGTGGAACCTGGGGTGCTCAGGGTCATTTCAACAACAAGTCCCTTTATCCAAATACTTAAAGCAGGCGAGCAAGTTATAAAAATTGGCTATGTTCATATCCTTCACTTTCCATGTCAGAATTACCATTTTCTGATGTGGCATTTAGGCTTCTTCATGCAGCCTTGCCTTTATTTTGCTATAAATGGGCTGGAAATTGGTTGAAATGCTCATGCCTGGCAGATATCTTCAAGTTAGCCTAAAAAACCTAACAATAATTATTGAGTCCTAGCACACTTAAGTTTTCTACAATGCAGTTCTCATGTTAATGCTGCAATTCCTTGCTTACTTCTTGCACAGTTCCACCTGTTTGCTTAACAATAAGCCTTGCTGTCTCTTGCTGCAGAAGGTACCCACTGGGGCCTTCAGCTTGTGGCTGTGGAACAGAGACCACAGGAGCTGCACAGGAGAAAGCAACTTCACTGGATCTTACCTGGAAAGCCTTCCCAGGACCAACTTACAGCATTCACACTATTACATGGCCACTGTGGACCAGAAAATTCAGTTCCTCTGGTCCAGTCTGAGTCTTACTGACTTGCACTATTGCAATCTTGGTTTCTGAGAATATATTTAAAATGTATTTAAAATTATTAATATCCTTAATTTTAATTTCAGCAAGGACAATTCTATCTTCTAGTAGTAAAAGTAGAGCTGCAATATGGGTTGGCTTAGCTGGGCTTTATTCTATTGCATCACTCAGCAAGTATCAATTAAGTAAATCCTCTCTAGTGAACTGTAGAATGCTCTATTCTGTCCCACAGTGAGCAGCATGAAGACAGGGACACCTTCATTTCAGGAAGCATTTTTGAACAATGGGATTTTTTATTTTTATTTTTTTTACATTGGAGGACACTTGTAGTTTTTTTTTTATTTTAAAGAATGTAATACATTTTAAAATGTAATGAAACACAACCCAGAATACTAGGATCACCCTCTCAGAATGGATAAATGAGATTATTAAAGGGAAAACCACAAAAATAATGTATTATTTTATTGAGTCATTAGTAAGAACTTGTTAAAATTAGGAAGTTTGGGATTGTGAACTCACGTGGGGCTGATGACTGCTGCCACACCCAGGACGTGCTGTTCAGTGACAAAGGTTCCAAGGAAACCCTGCTGGAGCATGCAGCCAGTTTTGAGGGAACATATTCATTCCCATTGTTTTCTAAATGTATTGCTCTGCTTTGCAAGGTTTCTTTTCTTTATTATTTTATACCCTTTAGGACATAAAATAATAAATTTTTTAAAAATAAAAACTTTGCAAAACTATGCAATATATTCTAAACTTACCAAAGGGCTGGCTCCATGCTCCAGCAGCTTTCCTAAGTAGCTTTGACCTCACAGAACGGGACATTCTGGGGCACCACAGTGGAGCAGGCCAGCACAACATCTAAGCACCTACAACAGGGATAAAAGGTTAGTTTTTCTTTCATTCCTTAGTCAATGCCTCCTTTGGTCTAGTTAATAAAGGGATTAAAATGTACTTGTCATTTTAACTGCACCCAGCACAGGAGGTTGCTTTCTCTTCCTGCTGGGCTCCTAAAATGAAGAGTTCCTATTTAACTCTCAAAACCCCCTAGCTGATCAAAAATTGAAGACCTAACTTAACTTCCATATGCCATTAGAAGTATTAATTTAGTTAATGGGAGTGGTGGCAGACAATCACAACTTTACAGTAGAATCCTCTGAGGTAGAAATCTGGGCTGTAAAACGCTGGGGAGGATTTGGGTATGTTAAACTACAAAGAGTAGTTGCAAAGTTTTAAGTTTTGAAGAGTGAGAGTCGACTAACCTCCAGGATGTATTTTTTGCTATCACATCAAATAATACTCATTTCTAAAATAGTAATGGAATGGAAATTAAGTTTGTAAGTGGAATTAATGAAGCTGTATCTGATGTCAGCTTTCTCTAAACGACAGTCACAATTCCAGCAGCCTGCAAGTTCTCTGGTTTTATAGGAATAGGAGATCAGTGGCAAAGAAGAAATTGACACGAGGGTTCATAGGATTGGAGTGTTGCTGGCCTGATCTCAGTTCTTTCAACTACCTTGTCTCCTTTTTCTTCCTTGAAAAACCTATAAAATTTTCTGTTCCTTCTATAAGCTACAGAGGGGCACAGACCGTGACTGCTTTCTCCCAGGGGCTTGCGGTCTTATTCACTTGCCAGTCATAAACAATCTTCTCCTCCTAAAAGGCTGAATACTACCAGCATTGGGAAGGACCTAAAGGCAGCAAATACTTATTTGTTGCAAATACGGTTCTGGAAGAAACAAAAATTTCTGTATTCAGGAGGGTTATGGGCACCACAAAGTACTTGGATTTTGGACAGGTCAACGTTTATCTGCATTTTATGGCTCTATCATGATTTTGCACAGAAGCTATCTTGGATGCTCCATGTCCCAACGTTACCCCATACCGTAAGACACTCCTTAGCTGAACTCTCCCATGGTGTTCTAGAGCCCTTCGCTAGTCTCACCGAATGCACCACGGCAGACTTGGCTTAGCCCCCAGCAAAGCAAAGGTCTAACAGTGTTGACATCAGGTCATGCTGGAACACATAAGTCTGTATAAGTCTACGCAAGAAATATTTCTGAAAGGTTTTCTGCTTTTTTTTT
>KZ505964.1:57973-68125 GCA_002844005.1 Limosa lapponica baueri | reverse complement strand
GATGAATGAGTATCTAGGATCCATCTGACTGAACTGCTGGGTGACCTGGGATCTTCACTCACACTCACCTTCACTAGAATACCCTCCTCCTCCTCCACTGCTCTCAGGAAACTCTGTACCCAGCCTGATCATGCCCTCCCAGCCATGCTTCTTCTAACACCCGTAGATAAAGTCCAACATAGTCTCATATGTGCAGCAGCTCTACCATCCTTCAGCCCTCTGCTGAGGAGCAGGAAGGGTCAGGGAGAGTCAGAATACGTGCAACCCACTGGAAACAAGTTCTGCAAATCGATGCAGCTCAACTGTAGGGAAGAGATGCAGAGACACATCAAGTCACAGCAGAAGCAGGCAGTGTAGGGCAGGGCTGGCACAGGGCAGCACATGCAGGGTGCCAGATGAGTCTCACAAATATCATCAGAAATGAGTAGGAATTTGGTCAAGTTTACTATCATGGACGTCATTGAGATTCATGACACAAGTGTGATATCTTTACGTTGCTCATCACTAGCAGATGATTCATATACAACTGGTTACCACATCCTGATATCTGTCTTTAGAACTCTGATTGGGAAGGAGGCACAAAGCATCCCACATGTTCCTGGCTTCTGTTCTTCATCTCCACTCTCAGCTGAAGCTGAACCAGAAACTTCTTGTTCACATAGTGATGCATGCCAGAGTTGCAGACTTCACACACGGGTGATGAAAGCAGCCACACGTGTACTTTGATATATGGCCTACCATTCTCAGACACTCCTGTGACTTGATCATACTCAGAATAATAGGATTGACTTCTGGCAGGAGTAACTTGACACAGGTCTCCCACAATGTTCCGTACTGAATTCTACTGGCTATGATGGTATAAGACATGGTTTCTGTAAAAGTCACAGAAATGCTCAGCTGACAAAACAGGAGAAGCGTAAGTCCAGAGCTTCATCCTTTTCTTTGGGAGCTTGCTACTTGATAAACATTTTTGAAGCATGGGCAATCCAAAAGCATCTCCTCCAACAATAGTTACCCTAGGTGCTACCAGGTGCCTCAAAGGCTTTCTGTTTGATGGACAAGCTAGAGGTTCTAGCTTTTCTCAGTAATAATTTTGGTCTACTGTGAATATGAGATGCCTCTAGCTGCATGAAATGTAACTATCGTTTAAATCAAAAGAGAAGATAAACCTGTCTTGAGATGGATGAAAGCTTATTTGTTCCGTTTCTTCAAGGATATGGTAGACAGATTCCCTTTCTTATTCAGTACAAAACAATAATGATTAAAGACATCTTCTCTGAATTGTGTGGGGTTTTTTTCTTTGGCTCTTGGGTAAAATAAAAAAGATGCCTACAATACATTTTATGTGAGAAGAGTCCTTGAGGAAGGACAGAAAGGGAAGTGGTAGTAACAGGTGACCAGCTGTAGACAGAGCTGAGACCATTTCACAAGGTAGCAACAGAGAGACTTAATTTGACTACATCTCTATTAAACCTATTGTTTTTCAGGGAGAATTGGCTTAACCATGAAGATGGAGGAGACAGAAGATGACTGCTATCTAAAGTATCTAATTTTTTTGTGTGTGGACATTAGCATTGAAAAAACTTTAAGTGTGGTAATAATATTGCCTTAACTTGGACTGCTATATTTAAGGAGAAGATCAGAATTATTTAGTATACAGTAGCTTATGTCTTCTGGTCAAACTGTTGAACAACACCAGCAAGGTGGGTTTCATCACAGTGGTATGTGCCTTGCATGATCCACCAGACAGCTGGAATGCAATAGGTGTCCTCTTTGCAGCTAACCTCACTGCAGATACCTAGATCTGGGCTAGTCAATCACTTCCCTTCATTTCAGTGGAGAGAAATTGACATTTTAAGGCTGTGTTTCACTCAGTTTATTTTAGCTATCAACATGGTGCACTAAAAACATAATTCTTTCCCACTGATTAAAAAAAATAATAATCTGGAGATGTAGCTCAGATACATATATCTACTTTTGATGAGGTCAACTCCATATCAGTGCCAGTATCTGTTTATTAAGAGACTTCGGTAGCTTTTGACAGTAAGAGTATATAACACATCCATTCATTACCCTTTTGAAATAATGAATGACTATATCCTTATAAACCAGACGCTACTCTCTCCTTGCCCTTACTTACTTCAATTCATCCCTGTTTTCTTACAGCATTTTGATAGTAAAAGGATCAGTCTCTGGATATGTGCAGCCCAGATAGGAACTGTCACTCAGAAGAATCTAATTTTGTGCTCATTAGGTGCAAGTGCAACTGAAGGTGGACTTACAATTACTCAAAGACAAATGTCAGTTACCTTGAGGCCTGAAAGATCAATAAAAAGAATATAGAGGAGGAAAAAATAGCTTCCAAACGTACATAAAGAGCATTACCTGCAGAACTCTACTCATCCATTGAAAACTGTCTTCCTCAGTGGAATCCGGCCTTTGCTCAGCTACAATAACTATCCTTTCATCGTGCAGCACGCTCACTGAAAACACTGCTATTCTGTAGAAGAGAAGGAGAGAAGAGTATTTAGTGCCAGGACGGATGGAAAAACCTGTCTTCTAAGTTAATCCTCCATAACTACGATTTTGTTATTTATTAATCAGACAAGTGGTGCATCAATTAGTATTTAATTTATGGTGAAAAAGCAACAAGAACAGTTTTGGATAACTTCCTGAGGAGGAATAGGGGGCTCTGCTCTAGAATAATGTAGATACAAGCATAGTGTCATAGCAGGGTTAGAGAAGTGAACCTTCTCGCGATAAGAAAAGCACTAAATTTGGGTGACACCAAGGTGGTTGTTAAGCTGTTATATAACAGCCAGCATAACCACCTTCTTTGGCCCCATCTCAGAAGAAAGTAATTGCAACACCATTGTGTAAGAGGTCTGCCACATGGTCAAGTGAGAGCACATGTTACTGCATTACACTCTTCAGAAGTTTTAGATGTCTCCTGCTCAGTTTCAGCACACTAGAAAAAAGGGAACTGCTGTCATATTCAAGAACTTCAGTGTTAGGCATACTGGAAATGTTCAACTCGGGCAGAAAGGATCCTGTTGACTCAACACCTTCAGAAGTGACCAGCTGTTCAACTGGAAATTTTAATAATCACAGTTTTGGACCTTGGTATCCAAAGTCTGCCTTAACGCTGTCGTTCGTTTTAGTGGCCAGCCCAGCCCAAACCATGACACCTCTGCTGTCTCCTGGTTCTAGCAATTTGAACAGCAATGGAGGGAAACCACACTGCAGATCACTGGATCACTTACACCGGGTCTAAGCAAAATAAAGATTTCTATATAATCTAAGAAAATAAAGGATCAAACCTTCCTCTGTAGACAAATTTCATTGGTTCCACGGCCAGTGCTGTTGCAACAATGTCATCAGCATTATGTCTTCTTCCACTGACAACCATCAAACCATCCATTTTGCCAATAACAAAAACAAGTCCACCTGGTCCTATAAAGCCTAGTAGTCCAGTCCTTATAAAAGGATATTCAGTGATAGGGCCTCCAGAACTGGTCATAGGAAACACCTGTGAGACAGAGAAATTACAGGTCTTCAATTCTATGCACAAAGATCATGCTGCAAAGTATTTCAGGCATACTCCCTCAGATGACTCTTCTGGAATGAAGTAAATAGGTCGCTGGTGATGCTCTTTACTCTTCACTGACCATAAAGAGAGTGTCAGAAAACTGCTGGACTACTGTGTGCAATTTTCTGTACCCGAGTTCCAGCAACTTCTATACGTATTTTCCATAATCATGGCTCTGTAAATAATTCATGACTTTAAAAAAAATAATAAATCAAGACAAACAGTACTGAGGAAAAAAAAAGTTATGGAGAGTGAAGCTAAACTGAGGTGCTATGTATAGGTTACAGAGTGATTAAATCATAAACATTACAGTAGAGGTTCTTTTCAGTACCTCATGATTATTTCCAGCACAGTATAGAGAAATAAGCAGGCTAGAAGTGAAGCTATTTTAAGGTACTGTACATTAATGACTCTTCCAGCTGACCACATTTTTATCTAAGGTCAATTAACTCCTCACAATACCAGTGATAATGTCTTCTGTAGCATGTCTAAAAGTGAAAAAACAGCCTCTCTAAATGTCTGAATAGCAGACACATACGTGACTTCCACAGGACGGATTTCTACCACTTTTTTTACCCTAACTAGCACAGTGTTATCCTTCTGGCACGTGAGCTAATTTGAGCTGCGTTTTGACACAACCACACTTTCCTGCCATCGCCTCTTTAAACTGAAATAGTCTAAAGGCAAGTTATTTAAGTTGATGGCAATTGGAAGACCATGGCTCTATAGTGTCCTTCAAGGCTCATCTAAAAAGAAAGGTCAAATTCTGCTGCCAGATGCCCATGGGTGGCTCTTACTGAACAGATTTAATGCTTCTACATCCTCAGCCATAATTCATTTCAGGAACACAAAACTCTTTGACTCTCTAATACCTGCAATGTGAATTACACAGTAAAGCAGAAAAGAGGCCCACTTGGAGAGGGCTCCTAAGAACATGCTTACCTTCAAAAATGAGTGGTCCTGCTCACTCAATGACAATTTATTTGCTTACCATTAGGAATAAGTGTAAACCAGTCTAAATATGCTGTTAAACTGCAGACTCGGTTATGAACTATGAATGATTTTACAATTACAACAAGTACTACAAAATGAACCTAAGTACCTTTCTACCCTGAAATATATGAAATTCAGGATTATGATTCACACTGAGTATTGCCAGTTGTACTTGTAGCACAGTAATCAGCTATCAACAAATGTCAGATCACAATAGCATCGCAGTATTCCTGGCTTCAATAGCAGGATGGTGAATTGTATGCACTAGTCTCCATTAATTATTTAATGTACAGTGTTTACAAATTTCAGATCTGCATTTTGCAGGAGACATTAGTCATGTTTGGTCTATTAAAAATGGTAATACCAGAGCATTTGGTAAGGGAAATGTAAATGTATTTTTCTTAACTTTTTTTTCTCAAATATTAGAAGGGAAAAGCATCAGAACTTAATAAAAATCTCAGCTCAAATTTTTCCAGTATTTCTGTGATTTTTTCAGCCTTTCATACTGGCTTCAGCAGAAGTTAATGATAACAAGTGAGCAGGTACAACCGAGCTATCAATACAGCTGTCTGCACTGGAGCTGAAACCTACTGGAAAACAGATTCCAGAAAGCAAAAAAGCTTTCACCTAAGGCAATTCAAACAAAAGCAGGTAGGGACTAATTAGGAGAAGGTATCTGCTATTCAGATACCTCTTGAAGACTACCTCTGTCAGGATTCTGTATAAATGCAAGCCTTTAATGCTGGCTGAGTTTTGGAAATGTTGGAAATTGTTTTTTAAAGATACTCAGCAGCTTTCCTACTGTTTGCAACGACCAAATTCTGCATGTAGCTAGCTCATAGACTGGTACAGTATTACCTTTTGAACTTTGTCTTTCTTCCTGCTTTCCTCCTGATTGTTTCAGCCCCTGGTATCTTTTTTCGAAATTAAAGTAAAAGCTCTTCAGAGCCAAAACTAAACCCACATAAAGATCTGCTACTGCACTTAATGAAATGGGCTTCAGTGCAGATTATTTGGCTAGACTACAGATCCCAAGCCACAAGCATTGATTACTACTGCTATTCTGATATTATTGCTATGAATATTTTATGTCAAATATTATCTTGCAATAGCAAAAGTTAAAAAGTGAGGATTCTATACAGCATTTTTTGGTCAGCTTACCTCAAAAGTATTTTTGGTCATGCCCGAGAGTCCATAATATGACGTACCCGTTGCAATAGCACATACACAAAGTTCTCCTATTTCATCTGTTTTACAGAGCTGAGGAATTCCATCTGGCTTCACTGAACACATTATAGCTAGAGGGAGAGCAAAGGACTTTAAAAAATATTATAAAACGAACTACAGAATAACATAAATGCTGTAGGAACGACATCATGGTGGAGTTGACATAAACATTATATGTAGACCAATGTCTATCAGTGTCTCAAACGTTAAGGTGTTCAACATTACCAAATGTGATTTATATTATAAATAATATTTATACAAAATATGAAGATCTTTATGTAAACTCAGTTTACACTGATAACAAAACCTAATTTGCCTTGCTCTCTAAAATTTCAGTTGATCTGTAATACTGCTGTGAAATATGGTCGTGTTCCCAGTTTTGCATACTGAAGACCAGATTTGCCGCATTCAGTGCAAAATGTAATACCCTAATGGAGTTCTTGATAACAATTATACTGCCAGGGGGGCAGGCAACCAGGAAATCCACCTCTCACAAAGTAGCAATAACACCATACGAAAGATCAAGATATTCTAGCAGACTAGTGCGGTTGTTTTACCAAGAATTTATCAGAGCTCAGCCTCCCTCTCACTGGTCTTACAGGACTGCAGAGACAGCAGGAGCTAAACGGGAGGGATTAGAAAGCACTGGTCTGAGGAAGAAGCACTATTTTATGTGTCAGCCATGTGAATAAGAATCAGGTATGCTGCTTTAGCTATAATCCCTGAAGCTGGAGTCCAGCACGTGTAGATTTTTCAGTTGGAAAGAAGATATGACAAACAATGGAGACCAGAAACAAATCAGCACGTCTTTTAAGTACCAGTGTAAAGAATCTTGAATGACCTTTCTCTCACTCTGAGGATAAACAGGGGTGTATACTTTTATTAAAATGATCAGAATGTAGTATGAAGTGCAAGACGGCACATCTATAACAATATCTTATATAACAACTATTAGACAACAATCAATGTTCTCTTCCTTTATTTTAAGTTGTTCAACTGAATTTTTATAACACACATCATTCTGTTTTATTCCTTTGGCGCATAACAGACATTCTCTTATGAAAAACTACAGTATTATCCATTTCTAGTCTCTATAACATTTCATTTAAAATCTAGCTCTCTTATGAAAAAACTTATCTTCATATTTAGAAGCACTGGTTTCAGTTTGAATTTAGCAGCAGGAACTGCTCATTCATACCTCCTCTTTCTAATAACTGGGTGATAGCACAAGATCTTTGGGAAAACATTCTGCAACCCTTCAGACAGCAATTTCATTGATCCTTAGCATAGGTTATGAAAACTTTCACTACTGAGTCTCATCTGGGTCAGGCTTATGGATATTTATAGCCTCCAGACACTGGAATCCAACTCGCTTGTTTTCCATACCAGTATCCCACAGTTAAGGAATGGATGTTCTGACGTGGTGACAGGTTGTTTAAAGCACACCACTAAGGCGAGTAAAGACATCCACTGAGATGAACAGAGAGAAGAAATCTTGGGATTTCCAAACCATGAAGTTTTATAAGGTAATGTTTTTGGACTAAAATGTTTTCAAGTACACATGTTCTAACCCCAAACCTTGTGGAATAGTGGCAAAGTATGCCCACCTATGACTTTTTACAGCTAATTACTTAAACTGATGAATCATAGAGTTTCAAAGACAGTTCCTTACCTCCTGGCATCACTAAGCCAACATCCTGGACAGTCAGAACGGAAAGCTTTTCTTCAGAGTCCACTCGAATCACTCCATAAGTGAGACCATGCATGGAGAGAACTCCTCTGCCTGGTGGCTGATTGCTGTCATCTGTTGGCCTGCAACCATGGGTTATAACATCAGCACACCAGCAGGCAAATGTAAGCATTTTCTTACTCTTAATGGACTACTATTGCAAATACTCCTCTATTTGAGAGTTGAAATTTCATCTTCTTTTTTTCCCTTCTAGACCTGACAGCATTCTGTTTTTCAGGAATTTCTGAGTAATTATGTATGTCAACTCTCCCATTGAGTAGCCACCCACATATGTGAGGCTGCAGAGATGAAAGTAACACCTAACATTTACTCAAAACAGCTTGTATTTAATTTTCAGATAGATCTATAAAGAGTGCTTGATTACCCAATTAAAGGCCTTTTGATTAGTTTTAAAAATACTGAAAGGCAATGCAGATGATGTGGAGGGAAACCGCACTCTAGATATTTGGAACTGATCAGTAATAACTTAATAAACCCTCTATATGTTACCTATTTTGAGGCAGCCTAGAACTAGGAAACCCAGCTCACCTGCCAGACTAAAAGCCTAACTAACACATTGGTATCAAAGCCAAGATTAGAATACAAGTATGTTATGTTTAAACCACAGATATGATTTCCCACTCCCAATACTTAAGCATTTAAAATTACTAAACTGAAGAAATTAGGTTGTAATAGATTCACTGCCAAGTATCTGTGGAAGCTGCAAGGACTTTACCATCTTTATTTTAGTGCATATAATTAAATTCTTCCTATTCTAATTTACCACATGAAAATGGAAACAAATTACACCTTCATCAGTCATGGTCAGAATTCTGTAGATGCAGCCTCTTTGTAACGCCTCAATTTGCTCAGAGTCACTGCTGTACAATTCCCCAGCATCAGCACAAGCTGCCTGTCAACTTGTTTCAGCATAAAACCGCCTGTTGTAGCAGTGGATACAATTATACCTATGTGGAGTGTGGCTTGAGCAAACGACTGTTGACGTGTGCAAGTTATTAAGTCAGGGGAATATGCCAGGGCTTCTCATGTCTGGAAAGATTCTTATACTGTCCTGCATTTTAAAATGCAAAACTGGAAGCTAATGTGATGCTGATTTGAGTGTGGATAATGCATCCATGTAGAGCAGCCAGACTCTAGCTATTTTCAAGATGGATAAAACAGGCAATATTTAGTTCAAAATTCTGCATTTTTCCTAAATACTCCACCATAACACAACTATTTTTTAACAGATAATGTCCTTTTATATGACACTTCTCCTCTCCTGTGCTTGAAATACTAGATGGGCCTTAGCCAGCCATGCTCACGTAAGCCTTGCAGCGATTGGCACTATAAATTTCAATTAATAGGTTTTACGAGGCATATTTCTCAAGTGACGTTGTCAACAAAGAAGGATGTGGGCACGCTTGAAAACGCATTAGAGCATAACAAATGGCGCTAGTAAACAAGCAGCTGTGATAAATAACACTCCCATCATGCAAAAGGAACTTTCAGCGACATTATTGATCAACTTCTCTCATCTTTGCTCCCCTAAACACACATTTTACTGCTCATGAGAAGAAAGGTCTCCTGCAGGCACACACAGCTTCTCACAGCATTCTAGGAGCAGCGGCCAGATAGACTTTCACCACATGCGTTTTCTTGCCTTATTTATCATATCCAAAGGCTGCTAAAAACAAACAGCTTTGAAAGACAGTGGCTGTGCAGAGGACAGGGGACGCTGGAGGCACCAGGCCTGGTAGGATCGTGTTGGGGGACCTGTCAACAGAGCTCCACTTGCTGCGGCCTGGGCTGAGATAACAGCTTCCCCCGTGTTAGCAAGAATCAACGTGCAATGGAAGTAGGTGCGCAGCAGAAGGAAAGAGTCGATGCTGAGGACCTGAGGTCCACAGGATAGGCATTTCAGAGTACTTCTGGTGTCCTGGCAGCCTGAGGTGGATCCTTCAGTGAGACACCAGCTAACCCTGCTCAAGTGTCCTTTTGCAGGCAACTGGCTATTTGACACCAAAAGGGAGTGCAGCCAGAGGGCCTGGATGGAGAAGTGAGGTGGGGAGCTAAGCCCCTGACAGCACCTACACATCCTCTTAGAAACTATCTTGTCAGCAACGATCCTGCAATATATGGTATCTTATTTCGTTGTGTGCACGACATCCACACAGGAACATCCCTAGAACAAGTATCTCTGCCAAGCAGGAGAGAAATCACTTGGAAAGAAGATGAGATATAAATAATCCAGTTTCAAAGTATTTATAATTTATTTTAAAGTTCAAATTTTAAATTTTCTTTACACATTCAGTATCTCTAATACTAGATTTGGAATTTTGTAACACTGCTTGCTAGACAAAGAAAAATCCTTTGATTAAGGTAGGAGCAACTAAACAGAGGTATAATTCCACCCACTTCATATCCTACATAAATTTAGCTTAAACCACCAGACAAACCTACCCCTTTAGTTTCCCTAACCATGAAACAGGGACAGCGTGCATCTTCTTCAAAGCTGACTTGTTCATACTGAGTAGCTGTAGAGAATTTTGAGAACAGTTTCCACTACCATTTACAGATACAATCTAGTTTACCATTATTTTTTGCCAGTCAT
>KZ505964.1:10724-40913 GCA_002844005.1 Limosa lapponica baueri | reverse complement strand
CAACCCTCAACAATTGAAAAATTGAGCAAAGCAACACTTTTCCCCAGCCCTTTCCTTGGAAACATCTCATGGTTTCAGTCAACATTTTCCAAAATAATTTTGTTTAGAGAAGAAAGCTTGTAAGGATTAAAGAACACACTTTATGTGGACAATTCCAGACCAAATGATTAAAGTAAGGCATTATTAGTGCTAGCTAATAAAAAAGGGATTATATAAGGGGATATTTGGGAGAACCTTACAACAGGCATTGCAGCCAGCTCGGTAAAATTAAGGGGATATCACAAAAAGAACTTGTAATGAATAAATACATTTTGCTGTATTTACAGCCTTCAAGGCATACATCCTCAGAAAAAAAAAATGCAAGTTCAGCAGCGTCCGTGTAAGCATCCCAGCTGCAGCTCACCTACACCACTGAGCCCCCTGCCCTCACTGCCCCCAGGCAGTTTTTCTGGCTTGAACTGCTGTATCTGTCTACAAACACTTCCCTAGGATACATGGTTGAATCCCTGAACCAACACTGGACGTGAAAGGCTTTTGATTAGCAATGGTCAATTTTCTCTATGAATGTATGTTCTACGGCAAAAATTCCCAAACTTAATTTGTTCAAGTGCCACCCTTGGCAGGGATGACCAAGGTGACAGAAGCTTCCGGATACATATGCACATACAGACACAGGAGAAGGCATTTCCATAATTGCTTTGAAGTAGCATACACACCATTAGTGGCATTATAACATAGCTTGGGTTGCAGGGACAGGTGGAAAATCAGCAGTTGTTGCCAATGATTCTTTGTCAGTGGCCAACACCAGAATGCTTTGAGAGGCTACAAAGATAATCCACCTAGGACTGGCAGAGCTGTTCTCTTGGAAAATTTTCCTCTCCTTTTCCAGACGGACCTGCATCTGCTGAAACTGCAAGCACATCTTCAGATTTTCCATCTCAGAAAAGAAGGAACTATATATAACTCACCACACAGCACTATCTTTGTATCCTCAGATTCAGAGCTAGTTAACCACAAAAATGAACTCAAAAGCTATGTTCAGCTGTGATTTGTTCAGACATAAGTTTTAAAAAGCAGAATAGAGAAGAAATTTAGTTCCCTACCTTTCTTGTAAGTGGCACTTCAATAGGGACGGGGACAACTTCCGCAAGCAGGCAGCCATAAAATGCTACCATGAAAGCAGCAGGATCATTATTAGGGAACACGAGTGTTACCTGAAACAAAGAGAAGCGCGTTAAAAATGTTTTATCCCAGGTTTCAGATAATGATAATTGCAGCTTCCATCTCTTCCTTTTGGAGAGAGATGATTACCAAAACATTTCTATGATAACTATTCAAACACTTAATGAAAGATGAATGAAGAATCAGAAGCAATTGATTCTGATAGATATTCCTTTTGTGAACATTTTCACTTACGGTGGAGTTAAACATTTTCATGCTGCATTGTTTCCTACATTAACAATACCTTTCATCTGAATCTTAATTTACTGATCGCTTTACAGATGTTAAATAACCACATAAATGGAATTAATGAATTTTACATTCTAATTTAATAATTTGCTTGAAGTTACTGAAAACAAAGTGGATCTGTGACCAATTCAGATTACCCAGACTTCCTACACCATTATGTCAATCATTAACACATTATGTTTTGTCTCCCTATGTTTTGCTTCATATAACAATTTCACTTTAGGATTGGACTGTTGTCCAAGTGTGGAATTTTCTGTGTACTTAGAAAACACAAACAGCTGGTACCAACAAAAGCAAACGTCACATCCAGAGCTGGCCAAATAGCATGCCAACCTAAGCCCAGAGTTGTTAAACCTTATACCTTTCAGGCTAGGGAACTATTCCGATAAAAGAAAGCCAAGAAAAGATAAAATGTCATAGCAAATCACCTTATGCTCACTGGGCGCCCTTCCTCCCCCAGTGTGCTGAACGGTGCAGCTTAACTCCTGAGGGCACTGCAGACAATGTCTTAGATCCCCAGGGGCAAAGGGGAAGGAGAGGTGAGAGTACAGGCTCTCACTGAGGATCTGGCAACCAGGAGAGTCCATGAGAGTCTCCTTTCAGGGCAGGGAAGACTCCTGCTCTCCTTTACTGGTGAACGACCTCGGTGGCTGGATCCTATCTATATTTTTGTTTTGGTTCAGTTTTAAACAGCTGTAATGCAGCTGGTAACTATCTTGCACGGTACAACTAAAGTGGCATGCAAAAGGCATGGCAAGTGACTTCGAACTTAATTCCTCTGGGCTTGCACTCAGGATCAGAGTGTATTATTACAGCAACTTAAAATTTGCTGAAACTACTTAACAACTCCTGAGTTTTGACTGCTTTGACATCCATAGGAGTTTCAGTCTCTTCAAGTAAAATCATCATGTTTTCATATACGCTTGAACGTTCAGTTACTGGAGATTAAAAGTGTTTCCAGTGATTTCATATGACTTCAAAGATAGTCGCCTCCCATTGATTATCTTGATTTTTTCAAATTAGAAGAAATCTAACCAACCTTGTCCAAGTGGGTCCAAAATATTTCTGTTTTTAAGCTGAAGCCCGTAACTTCAGAGCCGTTTAGAGAAACTTCAGAGAAAATACATTGCTACTTGATTTGTACTCTTGCACATGAAGGAATCTAACTGTTGGAGATGGCTGTGCAGATCTTACTGTATGTATTCTCCATGCACATACCATAAATAGCCTCAGGGGAAATGGAAAGGAAGGGATTTTGCTAGGTGCACTGAGGGGATAGTAGAGTTTGCTGAGCCCAGCAAACATCTGAAAGATGTTGAAAGCTCCCAACAGATACTTTGAAGATTGTTGGGTTTTGTCTTGGTCTTTGTTTACATACACACAGCGAAGTTTTGGCTGTGAATCTTTGCAAAGGAGCTGACAGAGGTGAAAAAATCTCACTGAAGTCCAGTGGGAATGAGGCATTAACTTCCCCTCCAAAAAACATTAATCACTAACAGACCTGAACCAAGTAAATAAATAATGTGTGCAAAACCAAAAAGGAAGGAAAACAAAACATAGAGTGTATATTACCAGATGAGAATCTGGTTCTCTAGAAGATATTTCAGAGGGCAAGCTTAATTTCCAGGCAGCTGTCTGGGGTGATGCAAGGTTAAATTTCTGAAGTTACTATAGAAGGCAAATGCAGTTCTTTGTGTACCATAATAGAACCAGAAATAGGGAATCAAATGTAGGCACATTCACCTATTTTTTGGCTCAGACAAAGAACCTTAGGAGTGATGTAATGGTAGTCACAAAAAATAGAGATTGTATTGATAGAAGATGCTTTTAAAAGGAAAAAGCCCTTTCCGGATTTTATACAACATTAACATCAGGAAACAATTACACTCTCATTTAGAAAAGATCAGAAATATATGTCTGCATTTCATTTAGTATTTAAAAACTACCTTAACTGTTGTCACACAAAACACATTTCTTAGAATAAAAAGCCTTCAAAGAAGTCAGAAAGCTTTTATGTTATTACAACAGGGGGATAACAGCCAGAATAACAGCCGAGAATGTCAGAAGTACAGTAACACCTCACCTTCAACACAGAGTTGCTTCAGATGATCATGTTTCTGTTACACAGTGATGCTAGGCAAGATGTTTTTACAACGCAAAGCATATGCTTTCAGCACTCAGCTATAAACATTTGTTTCACTGTATTCTAGCCGGACTTATTTTAGAAGAGCTGCAATTTGCTGTTTATGTGTCCTGCACTAGCTAAACTTCCAGCTTTCAGCCTGAATTATCCACAAATCCTTTCTTAATGTTAGGAGATGCCCGTGGCTGCTGCAGTAAATGAATACAAAGATGGGCAGTTAGCGCACAATAGATAGGGAGAGATGTGCACGGCCCATATGTGAACTTTATTCCTTTTGGAGCTTTCTGGGTGGATAGTTTTGATGTGTACACTTGAACAACTTGCAATTCTGCTGTTGCTTAGAGACACACTTGTATATCAAGTAAAAGAGATTTTTCAGATCCTACTCCTGGCTGAATGCCATTGTAGGAAGCAATTTAAATTAAGGATCTAGAGATCCTTTAGTTAAATTCTTTATGATTTATTTCAAAAAGAAACATAAGAAGGATTGTCAGGTTTCATTTATTTATTTTTTTCTCTCCTTTTTTCTTTTGCGAAGCAGTATTGCATGCTCTCATTTTTGAAGCCGTAAGAAAAGCGTAATGCAAACAGACATGTTTCTCACGTGTGGCACAAGAGGATCAAGTGAACAAACAATTTGAGAACTAGCCCAGATCCTGGGGGAGGAAGACTCACAACTCAAAGTACTAAGGCAGGACTAAAATTTGCATTTCTGACGAATTTGTTCTGGAATGTCCATTCCATGGCTTAAAGCCAACCTGGAACTGGACCTGTGGAAATTTCTATACACGCTCTGGCAGAGAAATGGGGTCGCAGGCTTGGCCAGCCTTGAGAGAGGAAGTGGTAGGTTTGTAAGTACATCAGTAGCAAAACATAGGGTGTTCTTGCCTTCATTTCACAACTTCAAGTGTTACCTCTGTAACCCTTGCTCTCTGTGGACTTCACCCACTTACCTAAATTCAGCCTCTAGACTCAGGAACCAGGAATAGAAATATTCTCCATGTTACCAGTCAGCGTAATTTAAGTGGCTGCCAAAATGTGCTTACTTTGTTTGTCTTTGTCCTCCACAATGCTTCTCTTGTTTCTACCATCTCAACAACTACAAAGTCATTAGTAAGTAAGTTTTTTACCCACATGACACCTCCAGGCTCCATAAGTAAGCTTTTGCTAAACAGACTGCTGTTCTATGTCCAAAAATCACTTTCTATGGGAATGTTTATTGTTGATGTTGCCACAACTTCAAGTTACCATTCAGCAAGTAGGAGCTCAGGTTATTTATTACACAATTCCAAACATCTGTCTGAACGATCAGCCTTTTCCTGAGTAAAAGGCAGATTTCATACCCCCAGCATTTCTCTTCACTAATTTCATCTGAGCACCCCAAATACCTCATTCTTTCTTTGTCAACATGGGATCTGAATTATTAGTAATTAAAAATCAAGATACTCACCCTGTCTCCAGGTCGTACCATTGGTTCTTGTTTTGTGCCTAATTTATGTAGTATATTGTAAGCAACCTTCATACTTCTGGTCCAAAGTTTTCCTATTAACACAAAATTTGTGAAATTAATTTTAAAATTCTTCTTACGTTTTACAAGATTATTAAAGGGAAAGAATACCTAAGCGGTGGAAAAAAATAGGAGGAACATTATTAGTTTTCCAACTAAATACGACAACACTACCAGGACCAGTGGAAATATTTAACTACTTATCATAAGCTTTCTTTGAACTTCTTTTTTTTCAAGACAGCAGCATTTTAAAGAAGAAAATAAAAAGTAAGAACAGTTTTCTTCGTGGCAGAAGTAGTTTCCTTATTTTGTGGCTGGAACATCATCAAACTCCATTGTAACACCCTTAGCTGTAGCAAGCTGGACAAGTGGCATTTCAGGCCAGGCTGACCTCCGAGGGTGTTATTCGAGTTTCATGATGGCACTTCCCCCCACCCCAAGCCACCAAGGGAAAAAGGAAAGGAGTCCCAAGAAGCAGAGGAAAGGAAAAAAAACCAACAAACAGAAAACACCCCACAGCCAAAGGGGCACACTGAAGCAGCAGGGACCCTCTCATCCTTAGCACATATGTACGCTGCATTCCACTTTTAATTCTGGGCCTTCCTCCACCCAGGTACCCTTCCTTTTAACCACCTCTCCTCTCCCTTGCTTTAGATCTCCATCTCTGCACTTAGCTAATCCTTATCAAGACCCTACCCCGATATTCTTTAAAGAAAAATGTCTCCAGTGAAGACCTCACTAGCCACGTTACATGCCTTTCATTAATCCTACAAGTGATTGACATCTTCCAACTATGTAAGCTCTTTCAGATTGCCTTTGTTTAGAGACCTTGTTACTTCCATTTGAACAATACCGAGAGTAAGAGCCCTTGTTCTTGGCTGGCCCCCAGGTAGTGTCTTTAAGCAGTATTCAGTCTGACAGTAACAAATCTTTAATTCATGGCAACCAATAACTTAAACGATAATAGGTTCTGACAACAGATTACCTATGGGGTTCAGCAGTTCAGGCTCCCAAACAGGCAGTATTGCTATTTATAACCAAGCCAAGCAGTTGTTATAGTAAGTTCCTCCACATCCTGGTTATAAAACGCAATGCTATTGAATTATTTTTAAGTGCAAACCTGATGTAAATATAACGTATGATGAGAAGGCCAGATTTTCTTTTTTCCTCTTAAGGAAAACTGGAAGGGTCACTGCTGCTTGTTACTGAGAAACTATTAAATGCAACTGCTTCTTATGAAAACAGTAATACCGTATCATCAAACTATGTTTTGCAAAGTTTTTAATTTATTTAAAATTACTCCAATATTTGCATGCTGAATGGCCTCGATGCTCAGAAATAAACATGACTCAATTCTCTTCCACAAAAACTTGGCACAGATACAGGAGTACCTCTGCAGGATTCACTCTCACAGCACTATGGCAGAACTACCTGCATTTGATGGAAAGTAAGTCTTTAAAAGCACCCCTGCTGCTACAGTAAACACTTAAACTTGACAAGCGAGCAGGATAAAAACCAGGATGCCTTAAGAAAGCAAATACTCTTTTTCTTAAAGGTTTCCAACATTGACGTTTCAGTGGCAACAAACTTAAAAGAGCAATTAGTAATGATACAGAGAATTGGAGAATGGAAATCGAAAGCCTAGCGAAAGTTCTGAATTGCAAGAAAGAACCATCTTTACACAAAACACTTTCAAGTCTGAAATGAACATTGAGTTTTTAATCCCTTTTCTGAGAGACAAAAGGGGCTGCTGTGAAAAGTTCTGCCTGAGCTATGGAGATTAAATCTGTTACAAGTCTTAAATTTGCATTTGTGACGGATTTACACTAATTTATCATCTATCAAATGTGCCATCTCACAATATTTTCTTCAAAATCTAAGGGCTATTAATATAAAGTATTTAGACGCCTTCTTTCAGAAGTAGCTGGGTATGCTATACAACCATCTCCACATAAGCGATGTGAGTAAATGCAAAAATTAAGTTTTCTCAAAGACTAAAAAAATTTAAAGGAGTACTTTCTAGTAAAGTTTTAAATAATTAAGTCTTTAAATACATTCTGTCATTATGCTCTTTTATTGACAAAATTTTATTTCAGCTTCTGAAACACAGAGCATATAAGGTTGCCTCCCTAACTCCTCACATATCTGCTTAAATACACTTCACACTGCACAAAAAATGCCTGTAATATTTTCTAAGGGTCAGAAGACTTGAATTTTCTGCCACCACAGCCCTTTCCTGCTCTATTTACTGGTGCAATACCAAATTGTGTTAATTAGCCGAGCTAACTGCACGTGTGTATGGGGATGAAAGTGTGGAAAGCTGGAACAAAGCAGGTCGTTTGCATCCAGCTGGGAAGGAGCTGGAATGTACTGTCTCTCCTGTGGCCACTAAAAGCCCCACGACTTTGCCCTGACCCATGTGGGCTCTGCCACCCCCGGCTCCTGCTGTCTCTGCAGAGCCCACGGGGCACCTCGCCAGCAAAGCCCATGGTGAGATCTTCAACTGCATCGTGTTCGGCAGGAAGCCCGTAATTTTTCTTCCAGGGTATGTAGCTGCGTTCCAAAAAATAAATAAAAAAGGGGGCTATAAAGGGAGCGGTAATCCCAAAGCTGGAGCCAGGAACGTGTGAATCATCAGGGCTGCTGGATGGGGCACAAGCTTCTGAGCAGAAGTGGATTGAACCGTGGGTTGATTTTGCCACCTTGGCTGTTTGGCCCCCCCAGCGTCACTGAGAAATACAAAGGACTCCATGACCGCAGGATAAAAGCCCTCAGTAACGGAGGATGTTATAAAGAAGGAAATCTTTGAAGTATTTCCTTCCTCGGTTCTGCCTAGGTTGCAATTCGCTGCAGTTCTTCCTTTGCAAACTTGAGAGATTAGACGTCGCTGAGAAAAAGCCGACTGCTAAAACCTCTCCCACAAATCCTGATGCTGTGACCTTGGTGTGACCTCCATACAGTGCCACATCTGGGCTGAGGGAGAGGGTGGCCTCAGCGCCGGGGGGGCCAGCTGTGCCTCACCCACAGCTTTTGCCCCGAGACGGGGCTCAGTGCCACCAGGCCCACCCTCATGTGGGGAAAGCCATCTTCGTTCCAGGGGCTATGGCGGAAATCCGGCTGTTTGGGGCCGCCAAGGACTGTCCTCAGCCGGAGCACGATGAAGCACCGCTCCTCCTCAGACAAACACACTGCCATTAATCTTCTGGTAAGCTGGCTTGAAGAGAGGAGGGCAGATGTTGGAAACTCAAGCAGCAGTTTCATTTCGCAGCGAGTGGACCGGCCCCTGTTTCGGCTCCGTGCCAGAGCTGCTTTCCGCCAGCCACGCTGCCACCGCCGAGAGCTGCCCCCGGCCCGGCCGAGCACCCACCACTGGGTGTAGAAACCCCGAGCGCTGCGGCTGCTTCCCCGGGCACAGAGCAGACCCCGTGAGCCCTCTCCTCTTCACCTTCCTGCCGCGTCCCCGCTGCAGCAGGGTCCTTCCGAACAGCACGCCTAGGATTTGACCCCGCCAGGCGCTGATCTGCTCACATGAGCCACTTTCTTGCACTTAAAAATGAAGAATTGCTAAGTCATCTACAGTGATAACTCATTAGCAAGAGATCTGAGCGTCCAGTGGTGTTTCAGGCAGGAGGGTACCCTCCAGAAGGGGCCCGGGCTCTGCAGCCCCTGCGCCGTGTCTGCCACTCACACACACCCCGTGGGCAACACAAGAAATAGATGTTTAAGTATCTGAATTACCCCTCGGTTTTCAGGTCACAAAGCTATTTCCCGAACAAAGCAGACTGATAGGTGTTCATAGAAGAGCTTCCCCAGCTGATTTTGGAAAACAAAAACCCAACAACGTCCAGTTAACGCACAACTTGCCATTACTACTAATTATAACCTTGTTCCTACCTCCCATCAAGCTGCTAATTGTGGTGCTGCTTTCCAAGACCTTGAATAACTCCCCAAAAGGGTGAGAAATTAAGCTTTTCTCTGCATCTATCATTGCCTAAACTATAATTGCTTAAGTATTTACTGAAATAAATCTTCTTCTGAAGATGATCCTATCTCCCTTAGCCACTTCTGTCGCTTGCCCAGCACGGGTGCCCCAGCAAGGTGGATACCCAAGTCCCCTTTAATGCTTGTCACCCACTCACAAAGCAGGCTGAGTGTTCCCACTGCCCAGCAAGTGCCGCTGTGCCCCTGAAGCCGAGCCACATCCGTCAGACGCTGTGCAGGCAGATATTCTCGGCAGGGCAGGATGGAAAACGGCATCTTGCTTTCTGGCAGCTGTGACAAACACTGTTAACACCTGCATGGGGCAAGCCCCTTTTCTTTCGCCACTGGAATTTTGATTTAGTTGAATAGTAGCCAATCTACACCAGCAACCACATATTTTACATTTCACTTGTATTCAGTCTTGTTCCTTTTTTAACAGTCTATTCATTTACCAGCTACAATTTAGCAAGCTGGAGTAAGTTAATAGTTGGTCCCATCTGGTTAAGCAACACATTATGAGGGTAAAGGAAACCTCCAGGTCTTAAAAACTACACAAAAAGGGATCAGTTCACAAAAATTAGACACTTTCCATATGACACTGAAGTAAATCCCCTTCCTCTTCCTTTGGAAATCTGTAAAAGGACTATATGTTTGTGTTGAATGTAAAGAAGGTTATAAGAGAAAAGCTGTATCAGGGAGAAAACTCAGACAGAAAACAAACCACAATCAATTTCCTTATCATCTTCAGGATGCTTTTCAGAACCACACAGCACTAACTCAGCAAAGCCAAACCAGCGGTCGCTTACCAATCTCCGTGCACAGCAATGTGAGACTGCCAAAGTTTAACTGCAAATAATTTTGTCAAATATTCATCTTCTCAGTATCACAAAATGGCATTTCTTATATTAAACAGAAACAGGAGTATTTATCAAATTGGGTGCAAATGGCTAACTTCCTAATGCTATGCAGGTAAAGGGACACTTTTTCTGCTTTGCAAAATAATAGTTGAGGTTCTGCTCTTCTGTTAACCCTTTTTTTCATAAACTCTTTAGTTCCATCCTGAGCAGCAAATGAAGTTGTTGTCTTTTGGGAGAAAAAATCCAAAGAGAAAGAACAAAAATATTCTGTTGCAGAGAATATAAGACTCCAGACACACTGAGAATAGAGGTAACCTTGCTATTACAGTGCTTGATACTCCACTCTTAATCATAGATTGTAATACAGATTCTTTAAAGTCATTTTCCATCTCTTTATTAAAGAAACAAAGGTTTAAAGTATTAAACGATCATAAGATTGATATCTATCTAGGTTCTTGAACCATGACTATCCATAACTCTGCAAGCACTGAGTTATTTCAGAGACAAGGACAGTCTGGTTATGTAGCTGCTTGGTCAGAAGAGTCTCGCTTCCCTCTCTCTCCTCCTGATAATTGTGAAACTCCTGGCCTAGGAGGACGTGGGGGGCCGGGTCACGCTCCAGGTGCAGCACGGCTTGGGCTTGGCTATTTTCAGTCTGTTGTTAAGTTTCAGCCAGCTCAGGCTATCTCCAGCATAACTTACATCACCTCTGCTAAGGCAGCATGACTTTGGACTCAAAAGGTTTACAGTTGTGGTTTTTTTTATGGGCAATTCATTAAAAAAAAAAAAAAGCCATTTTTCAGGCATTTCTTTCTCCAGAGTATCCAAATGGATAAAAAAAAAATACTTCTCTGTCCAGAGAGCCTTCTCTACTCTTTTTTGCTAGTCTTGCTGTCTCCAACAGGCCTCTGACATGGGAAACAATACACCGGAGCTACTGAAAATGGTTTTTAAAAAGTCTGGTAACAGAATGCTAGATAAAGGAAATGAGATTCTTTGAATCAAATGTAGTTAACTGGTACTGGTTTTGTTGTTTTTAGTAATGGTTACAGTAACAAAGCTCAAAAGTTGCTCATTCTCAAATTACTTTCAGTGTTTTACTTTATCCCTAGCCTTTCTGATTCTTCTTAGAGTAATCATTTTAAGTAAGAAAAGTAACTGTGACAGCGTAAGTACTATATTGGATTTAATTGTCCTTTACTCAGGTTTCTCCTCTAAGAAATCACTAAGTGCTTCATTATTAATACCAACAATACCAAAACCAGATGCCTGACTACTCTGATTAACTTTGTCTGAGCCAGAAATTGTCTTCCTTTTCCTCAAAGCACATATTAGCTTTCTAGTCAGAGTTCAGACTTACGTAAAACCCGATAAAGACATCTTTCCTTCCCATATCTCAGACATTTCAGTTTATGCATATTCAGTGATTTGATTTATAAAGGGATTGTGAATAACTTAACTAGGATGTTCTCCACTTAACCAAGTTCCCAGAGGAACAAAATGTTTGAGAAATAAGTAATATTCATAGTGTTTCATTCACTAGAAAGAGTTTAAGAGTTTTGAGTACATTAAATAAAGATTACAGCTGGGCACTGAGGAGAACTTCAAGAACTGAGGCAAACCGCTTCAAAAACTTGCTTGAAAAAAAGATCAAGTCTACAAGTGCAGTTATTCATTTCTTCTACATACAGTAATCTGACACACATGGAGGAAAACAGTCCTGACATGCTATGAAGACAAAAAGCTCAAAACACATGCTGAAAAAGACACAGGAGATATGAGGCATTAAAATAAGATAAATTCCTGCAGAGGAATGGGAAGGCAGAGATGACTTTAAGCAACAGCTGAAAGAATAACTTCTTTAAACTAGTTTCCCTTAAGGCACAACAGTACCTCGTGATCTAGAGCACTTGCCACTTAAATCTGCACTAACTGTGTCATATCCACATCAGCCACTGTTAGGTAGTGAAATTCCTTCCAGTAAATCACACAGGGTTCTCTTATAACACCAATCTACTGCTGTCTGCCAGGGCATAGCACAGCTTGGCCATTGGTCTCACCACTCTTACATGTTGCTGGACAGGACAGCAAAAGAGTTGTGAGGAAGGCTTTGGAGAAGGAGAATTTTGTGGAGTCTCAGGGAGCTCCTTTTTGTCATGCAAAGGGAAGTATGAAACCATCTTGGACAGATGCAACAGGCCAACACTGTATTTTTCAGGGCCAGAGAGCCTGCTGTAAAAATCAAGACTAAGGTGACAGATGGGATGAGATTTTGCTATGTAGATGCAGGAAAAGGTCTGCATTTGACAAGATTTGCTCCCCAAATAACCTCCAAGCTTCAGACACGGAAGGGCTGTACAAAACTAAAGGAATGTCTGGGTCACATATGATAGTCAAGTTACAGCCCAAGTGCTGGGGAGGATGGCATGATTGTCTACAATGATCTACAAAGGAGAAGATAAATATGCTTGGTGTTAAGGGAATAAGTACTCATACTCAGATAGGCTATCACCTAGCTGACAGCTACAGAGACATTGCTGGAATCCAGTTTGGAAAGATGGAAAGAAGTTTGGAATAAGCAGGCAATTCATCCATTCAGAGACAAGAAACTGGAGAAGATGCTGTGTATCAAAAAAGTAGGGATCAGAAGACATCACATAGATCATCCTCTTAACCAGAAAGTTGGAGGATGAATGAAGAGGATTTCCATGAAGATGCAAGAGGCTGTGAGAAGAGACTGAAGCAGAAAACAGGAAACACGTAAAATATTCAAGAAGAGGTTCACAGTGACCATGTCAGTAACACGTCAAAGACTGAACCTCTAGAAACTCAGAATTATTATTAACACTCTTGAGTATTTGTCAAAATAGTGAACATATAAAAAATCGTGGTAATGGTGTTTCCTTAAACTGGCAAAGAACCTGAAAATAACTGTGAGGTACAAACTCAGAGGCTCAGTGTTGATATTTTAAAGTTCTAGCCATCTGATAATTGTGGGCTTCGATATCTTTCAAAAATTTATTACCACTGAGGCCAGTGGAGCTACACACAGGGAAAAAAATTTATGAATAAGAGTGTCTTTGCTGAGTTTGCAGAATCATAGAATGGTTTAGGTTGGAAAGGACCTTAAAGATCATCTAGTTCCAACCCCCTTGCCATAGACAGGGACACCTCCCACTAGACCAGGTTGCTCAAAGCCCCATCCAGCCTGGCCTTGAACACCTCCAGGGATGGAGTATTCACAATTTCTCAAGTTCAAGGCCTAATGTCTATTAATGTTCAACTTTAAAAAATGCCATGGACACAATAGCTAGAAAATATTACAGACACGAAAGGTGAAATAGCTACAGCAAAATCATTCATGAAGTCACCAATAAAATGGCAGGTGGCTGTAATGTTAATGATATTTCAAAAGCAGTTGTCATTTAAGATAACTGCTATGGCACAGTGAATGGACATTTCCCATGAAGAAGAATGTCAGCTTGAAATCCAACTAGTGGAGAAGAATTCACTATATCTCTTATGAAATGTTTTGGGTTGGAATTTCTTTTATCTATAAAGAGAAGGAGGAAAAAAATGAAAAAGAATTTATTTTTTCTGACCCCAGGAAACTACTGAGAGGCAAAAAGCATATCCTAGAGTGCTGCTAAAGGGAAGTAATGACAACATGAATTTTAGTCTCATTTTTCTCAGGATTTGGACAATTTAGAAGAGGGGAAAGAGCTTAGGACAGAGAAGCAACCTAGGTGGCTTTATGAGCCATGTAGATGAGTTCCTCAGGTTGATTTGCTCAGCCTGCAGCCCTTCAGGCCAAGCAGGACATATGCTCAGACTCTCTGGACAAAATCCCATATTCAGAAAAACGGTCTGATTCTCACTAACATCTTAATTTCCTTTCCTGTCCAATTTATTTAGGGCATTCAGTAGATGATATGAATTGCTCTTCTGCAAATATGTAATTGCAAGCTTTAAAGTTCTTCTCTAGTTCCAAGTGCATGTCCTTAAGGAAGAAAAACATTGATCAACGGTGAATCATATGTTTGCCCCCTAATTTAAGTAACTTCTTAACTCTGAGGTACCTGAGGGGAATATGTTTCATGCATGACCTTCAGTTGCAAAGGTTCTGTTATGCTTTAAAAGCCTTTAACTATATTGCAATGCCAAACTTGCAGCAGAGATCTTTTCGGAGAGGGACCATCACTCAGTCTGACTCCTGAATGGAAAGGAGGATTCAGCACTGAGCAAAACAGACAGACCTCTATATCACAGCATGTAAAAACATTCTCTGCACAGAATTCTAAGTCCCTGAGAAGGTAAAAACAAAAAAAGCAAAATATTTTTTTCATATCCATATCAACAGCATACACAAATGTTCCAACTTGTTTTCAAAGTTTGACAGTTATTCATAATAATTCCTTTGAACGTCTCCCTACTGTCCCATGAACATCTCAAAATTAGAAGCTATAGAGGAGTTATTTGTCACAGACATCCCTATGTTTATTTTCCTTTGGCCTTTCTTGGTTGCAAGAGATTGTCAGGCTGTACACATTGAACTATATCAACATACCAAAGATCACACTGAAATATATCCTGGGAAATCTATTTCAAGGGGTACATTTGCTAGCTGTACAACTACATACCTGGAGGAATAATTCAAATCACACTTACTGCAATGTCAGTAGAACACAGAAAAAAATCCTATTTTAACTTCTTCAGGAAGCTGGTGAATTTTGCAGACCAGGTTCTGCTTTTGCAGAACAAAGCACAGACAGTATCCAAGAGCAATGGATTTAGACATTAAACTTCAGGAAAATCTGCCCTAGGATGTATTTTTATTCAAAAGGTGGTTTTAATTTATAATCTCTGATTCCATGGGTGTACCTACTCAGTTCTTTTCCTCTTTGTGAAATAAATCATACCATAACATCTCAGAAATCCATACTCAGACACCACCAGCTTCAGAATTGTCTTACCCTACTCAGAAATGGAACAGATGCATCAGTGGAGGGCCTTTTTCACTGTATATTTATGCATTTACTGTACACATAGAGACTGTACACAATATATAAAAGCACAAGGAGTTAGAAGAGTGCTCACCGTAAGTGAGAATATACAGTGGTTTTCCATTAGTATCCATAGTGGTTAGGCAAGGAGCTTTCGGTGAGATGGTCCCCCATCGCTGCAACGCTGCTTCCAGAGAAGGTGGCCAATTTGTAACCACACCTAATTGTTCCCCACGCATAGCCAACATCTGAGCTCCTTCTGGCTTTGGCTGGTTTGGATCTGGCTGTTGAACTTATGATTATGAAAAGATATACAGTTACCATCTAAATTCTATACCTTGTGTACACCTGCGTAACCAAGAGAATAAGTTACCTTTGCAAAATATCCTGAAAATAATAATGAGTTAGAAGGTATTGAGAAGCAACAGAGAAATATAGCAGAACAATTAACTTTTAACTTTGACAGAGGTGAAGTAACTGAAACATCTCAGGAATGCACGTGTTTATCCTTACACTAGCTCCACAAACAGGGAAAGAAACTGCTGAGGCAGCATGCAGATATTTATCTTCAAAAAAATCAACCTTTCTTTGTTCCTAAAGAGAGATGGAGAATACTTTTTCCTGGCAAAAATGCAGAACTGCTGAAAGAAATGTACTTTAACAACTCATCAGTAACAGATTAATTTAAGTCATGTTCTGTTACAGTGCCTTCTTATAAACTACTATGAAGACTATTTAAATCAACACATCCTGGCAAATCTTAATTCTCAAAGCACTGGCCTCCTTAAAAAAACCCCTCCATTTATTGACTTTATCCTTGTCTCTATCTTACATTTAGTTCATTTTTCCAACACTTCTCTGTTACACAAAGAATGTGTAAAACATTTAACACGCTCCCTCACTGACAGTTTTTTTCATATAGGTGTTCAAAAGCAATGGCTGTAACCCACAGCTGAACATTGTCAAAGCAAAGCTTCCCTCCACTCTCTTTTGTGGTTCTTTGCAAGCAGAACCAGGAGCTGAGCAAACAAGAGAGACTTTTGACTCTTCAGCTCTACGTCCAAGCTCACTACAAGCAGATTTCACTGAATACCGATGCTTTTTGGTACTTGCCAGTACAGGGAAGGCTTGCTTAGTTTTCTAGAAAGTCAATGCGTGAGACAAACATTTTACAGAGTTTCAATAAGAGAACCCCAAACCTTTTGAAAAACAGTCATTTTACCTTCTAACAATTCCTCAAAGTCATCTACAAAGAACTCTCGTAATGGTGGTCGTTTGGGCCGTTTTAGAGTATTGACCAGCTGCTGAATCTTTGCTGACACTCTGCTGCTCACTGGTACTCCTGCAGGACAGGGATCAATGGAGACATCAGTTGACTGCTATGCTGAACGCCACCAGACGTTACGTGGGGTAAGAAAAAGGCTAGGACCGCAAGGCCACCACAACTACAGTTTCATGCCGTATGGTGATTCAAGTATTCAACATTAACACATTAAGATCATTTCAGCAACAAGGAACAATGATGCCTAGATTAAACAAAAACAATACAACAATGTCAGAGTGAGCTTGCAAAATTAGAGGGGAAACAGCACACAGACTGACGGAGAGAAGCACAGTGAAAAAGCCCTCCCTATAGCAAATGTCAGTAACCTTAGAGAACTCTTCTAGGTGGCATTGGCAGTGGTCAGTCAGAAGACAGGCATTGGCCCTCCCTATGATCACGGGTCATACCAACATTGTCTGACTAGACTGCCGCCCAGCAAGGAGTGTGGGTCACAGGCTCTGCCCCATCATTTATTCTGGGTCGCTCTTTACACTGTAGTGGACATCTGTCCAGTACCCATATTAAACATGGTTCACATCTGTGTATTACTTCAGCATGACCCTGTATTCACTGAAGATCCCTACAGTCAATCCCACCAGTCAGCAATCTCCAAAGGGAGCGTGCTTGCCCATACAGCACTGTGAAGAACACAATTCTGAACAGGAGCGTGGGGCAAGGGGCACTTTTAGTGTATAATCCCATCAATCACCCCCCGGTTCCTTTTCCATAGTCGAGGGCAAAGCCTCTGCAACGTTCATGTCATCTGTTCCTGAACTACTAGCTGTCTGTCACTGCACTGAAGAAATTTCATCTTCCTACCCTTCCATAAGGTTGGCTCCAAAACTTTTACCAAGTGGTTTTTAGAGCTGAAGCTGCTAAGTTTAGACGCGACACACTTGGTCAACAATTCCACACCTTGCTGAAATATTTTTAGTAAGTTTTAGAAAGAGAAGCAGTAAATAAGAAAGGGTTTACAAATAACTGTTTTTCAAAAAAAATATGCTCAAAAAATAAAACTTCAATTATGTCATTTTTCAAGATGTAGCCATTCTAGCATGTCACGTTCTTTGCCATTTAAAAAACAGACTAGCTGTAACCAGGCAGCATGATAAAAGCAGATCCAAAGAGATTCACTGCTTTCCTTTGCCAAACAATTTCTACAGGGAGTCAACTCTGCTGATTAAGAAATATTTTTCTATGTCAGCTTCATTTATACAGTTTATTTTAAGACTGTAAGGATGCTGCAACTTTGTAAGTGTTTATAAGTGAAAAGTGCTCAGAAGAAACAAAGACCAGATGTGTACAGTAACCACTAAAAAGGTTACACTACTCGAAAAGAAAACAGTTTTGCTTTATGACATACCATCACCAGTCTCCATAAGTTCAGCGTTTCCATACTTTGGTGCCACCCGTGCCGTTGATCCTTGTGGTCTTTCTACTTGTATTGAGTGTTCTGAGGTGTAAGTGGTAACATCTGGAGGGGCAGAATGATTTTCTGTGAAAATAAGTTAAAAGGTTTAACCGTGTACCTCTAGTGTTGAAGGGCAGAAAAACAAAGGGGAGAGGAAAGGATACCATTTGATTTTTTTTTCCCAACATCTGAACAGGAATTAAAATTAATGCACAAAATGAATGTATACAACTATAATGTACAGCATGATTTTAATAAATAAGTTTTCCACTGATTAAAAACAGGGGCTGGAAATCTGCAATCACATAAGCAATTGGCCAAAAAAAATGATACAATTAGGTTGTAGGTTCTCCATTGACATTTAATTTTATACTAAGTTGAAGCTTGTAAACTCGAAAAGACCCAGACAAATATACCTCGGATAGATAACTGTATCGTTTTTTCTACATGAAAACAATGCAGCATGTTGTCACTCACTTGCAAGTGCCAATGCATATCTCCTTTATAACCTCTATATTTTAAATATGCCAATTTTAGTTAAGAAAGGAATTTGTTTCTTATATTAGGAAAAAATCAATAGCAGGGTTGGAATCCAGGGGAAAGAGATAAAATGTAAAGAAACATGAACTTTGTATTCTGCATGGACACTTGCTTGTCTACTATTTTTAGACAGAGCTATTTCAATTCTTCCGCATAACAAAGACTTGCCTTCCAGAAGGCAAACACAATTTGGTCTGACTCATGCCAGCACTGCTAAACAATTCCACAGAGCTAATCTTTCTCTTTCATAGCCTGATAACTCAGCGTGCTACCACAGTTTGTTTTTCCATGTTTTCAAGCCTGAGTCTGTATTACCTTGGTATTTGTACTATTTTTATGGGTTGTCTCATAATTTTTTTTCCACGTTTTTATCAGCATTAGAGTACATAGAGATAAATACCATGAATAAATAACAACTTCTGTCTCGATTGACACAACGATCCCCAGCAGTCTCTGAAATACTAAAGAAGGCAGGTCTTCATTCTGCTGCTGAAGTGAAGAGGAATGCACTCCATTTTACAATAGGGTAAGAGTCTTTAAAAATGCAAAAATTCTGGAAAAACTTCATCTTGTTCCAATACTATTTTCAAGATGTGCCTTTTATTAAATATGTCCTTTAAGCATTATGGTGCCGTAACTCTACTACAACACCAACTTCCACAGTAAATTTCACTTCAAATGTAATTATAAAGCATTTTCATGAGTCTTGAACTTTGGATCACTGTAATTCTTGTGCATTCAATCCCAAGTTCATGCACCATCAACATAGATAACTAATTTTTAAGACTACACATACAGTATTAAGGTGCTATATTAGATAATTATTTAGCATACTTCTCATATGACAGTAGCATTTGATGGACAATCATGAAAAATTAAGACATGATATTAATGTATGTAGTTGCTATTTAATGTTTATATTCATAAACATCATAAGGACTCAACCTTATCACTCAGCCACAGTATCTGGTTGAGGAAAACACAGATGGCTCTTATCATGCAACTCAAAAACATCTTCCATCCTACACACGTCCAGTTGAGCCTTTTGATTCTGATCACATCCATTGTTATGATTTTACTGAAAGAAACACCTTACATTGTGATATAAGTGACCAACTGAAATATAATAGCTTGGACAATGAAGCTGGTAATTGTTTCAATAATGTCTTCATTTTAGATGTCTTGTCATTATCAACTATTTTACACTCAGCACAATTTTTGCCCTTTCTTGCTAAGCGGCAAGATCTTTTTATAGATCGTGACTGAATTACCCAATAACGGAGTCAATTAAAAAAATGCTGATATTTATCTTTTTATCTTTTACTTATAATGCAGTTTTGCTATGCAAATAGGAGAGGAGATCATGACTAAGAAAATAATTGTACTTAGTCAGCTATTAGTAACATGAGAGAGTATTTTTAAAGTTAGCTGTAATTGTTTACAACTTTCCAGTGAAGTATTTCCATCTCTCAGACTTTACAAGGCAAACTGAATTGGAGTTAAAGTATCTCCTTTCAGGTTTTAGCACTGAGATGATTTTTTTTCCTAATGCGTGGGAGAGAAGATACGTGATCCAAAGCACCACAGAGCAGAGATGCTCTCCCTCCGGATCTGTACACTTGAAACCAAATACTTTGAAACACATGGTGCCGAGTAGGGTGAAATAACACAAGAAAGAAGCTTCCTGCTCTTCTGTAGAAGGGTTTCCATTTGAACAACCAGCACTGGCACTTGAAATTTCCTAAAAGAAACTCTCTTCCCAAGGTAGCCACTACTGACTGGCCAAAGAGTGGGGTTTTAGGACCCTGGCTGCCCATCTGCTATTTACATTTCCATTAAGAAGAACACTTATCCAGCAGAAGAGGAACGTTAAGGTTTGTCTTGCCATGTTCCTTTGTAGTATCTGCTTAACAGATGTCTTATCGTGGCAGTATCTACAGCTGTAGGCTTCATCCATTAGATTTACAAATCCTCAGTCAGTTCCATTCTCAGAGTCAGGTTTGGAGAAATGAAAGCCATACAGACAAAAATTTGGTCTGAATGACTTCTAAAGGAAAAGGTAATTGTTATGTGAAATGTATCCTTTTTTGTATAGAACAGTCAATCCAGGCTTAGACTATGGACACAATCTGTACAAAGCTGCTTGGTCTTATGTCAGGTACCTTGAAGCACTGTTTGAGGTTTAGTTAAGAATAATGATCCTGACACATCTGTTGACTAAAAAGTAGAAACTGTGACAGCTGCATGACTTCAAAGCATTTCCTCCATCAAACATACATATTTGCGTCACCTCCTCTTCCCATCTCTTTCAATATTCTTGCATTAGAAGATCACAGACAGAACAGCTGTTTCCAGTTAAGGCTCTCTTCATTTCTGCCACTGGAGTGATATAATTTACCCCATTTCATGAAAATCAGAAAGAACCAACAATGCAGAGCACATTCATGTAGGGATAGAGTGTGTGCATTGACAGCACCCCGTGTTTGAGGCCAAGCAATGAGGTGGAGGAATACCTTCCAGTGGCAGTTTGGAAGCACACATAAACACCATGTATTTGAGAAACCTCTGGGAACTCAAAAAGCATCCATGTAATACTATACTTGAAGAAAATGTTTCTTTCTCCCAAACAAGCTGGCTCTTCCAGTTGTCAGGGAAGGGAAATCCGCAACCGGAGCTGTGGCTTTGTCCATCAGCTGTGTTTCTCCCATATTGATGTCCAGGTGACAGAGAGTCACTAGTCCTCTGTATTATAACTGAATATTCCCCCTCAGAACACATAAGAACTTTAAGGTTGTAAGAGAACTATCGGTCATGCCTTATGGATCATGTTTTCATACTCACTTTATTAGAAATCTACGTAGTCTTGGATAGAGGCCTTTGATTTTCAAACAGAAACATATTTGAAGCATATAAAAGAAACATTAAATGCACCTACAGGACCGAAATTCTGTAGTGAGATGTTTAACTCTTTATATAAATTTACAGTCATAGATAAGCACTGTGTGATTTTCATTACGTGAACTTTCTGAGTTTTGCAATGTGCTTTCTCTCCTTGATTTTTATATATGTATAGATAAAAAAATATAATACAGACATATGAAACTTTAAGACCTTAGAAATACATACAGTACTGACCCAAAGATGGCTCAGAACATTAGATATTTTTACAGATTTCACTGGTTTGACCACTAAGTTCAAGAATTATCCAACACAATTGTGATACCTGTGCCAAACTAGAGATTATCCCTGCAGCTTAGTACAGACACCTGAGTATCTTAAAGCTGAGAATAAATAATTAAAGGATATCTATCCTAAACTGTAACTTTGGCTATAGTAGAAGCAACAGGAGTCAAATTAAATGAATAGTATAACATTAAAAACATATAGTAGCTTCTGCGAATTACCTAAATATCCACAAAGCTGAACTCTGATTATATTATAGCCAAAGCTTTTTATCAAAACCCCTCTCAGAACTGCACTACAGTTCTTAAAATGGGAAAATCTCCCTTTGATTCTGCGATGCACTGTGGAGGCAAAATCCTAATGGATATCAGAATGAAGGTTTGGGGTTTTTTTGTTATCATTAAAGGTCTTTCCTGCTGCCCCTTAAATTTGTATTTATCAAAATTGGCATCTTCAGAGTATGGCAGTACGTCCTAACATATTTACAGACGATTTCTCTCTTGTAAGTCGATCTGTCTCTGGAGAACAGCTCCCCAGACCAAAGAAGCACCAGGCCCTGGGAGTAAATGTTCCTTGTGATTAAGAACAAATTGTCTCCAGTAGATGAGGAGCTACAGAACTTACTCTTCTCTCTTGCTCTCTCTCCTACCAAAGAGGATTATTCATCTACGATCACTGGCACACTGCCTCTGAAAGAGCAAGGCTATCTGTGGGAATACTTCAAATCTACTACCTCTTAGAACACATTTAAATGCAAAATCCACCTCCTCAGATTGAAAAGAAACAAAAGAGCCATTTCATTTCAAATTCTTACAGAAAGTAGCTCAGCCATAAAAAGTACATCTTATAGTTATCATCTGTGCAGCTTCTCTTACATTTCTAGTGATCTTAGCAACAACGACTGATGGTAACCTTAAGATCACAGTCTCAATCTGTTAGCAGCATCACTCATATTTTGTATCCAAATAACCTTTATATTACTACATCCCAACCACCGTCCAACTAGAGATGCAATTTAAGGTATCTTACTGTCAGAACAAATAAAAATATGTAAACACTGAGGTAAGCTTAACTGTTTCCTTCCAAGGAGAGATTTTTCCAGTCAACAACAACAAGGCAAAATAAAACAAGTAAAAGAAGTAGTATTTTTCCTCTTCTGCAGAATATTGCCATCTTAATTTAGCTCTATAAATGCTGTATTATTTACCGCAAACTCAGTGATTATAAAAGAAGACTTACTGTGCCAGATTTAAAATTACTGAAATGTCACATTATAAAAAAGCTATATTTAAAGACACATTAAGACTTGGTGTGTGAGTAATGCAACCTTTTAGAGTTTGGATAAATTTAATTCTCTATGCTATAATTTCCTCTAGCATTTCAAGATGAAGTCACAGAAAATAACCAAATGCAATGATTAATGTGTTCAGAAGTGTATGTGTTTCTAAAACAAGGTTCTAAACTATTCATTTGGTATGAATTTAAGAATACAATAGGAATTCTTCCCCTGACTGCAATTCAGCAATTCCAGACCATGGTGAGAGGATTACTTATCTGAAAATACAGGTGTTACATCAAGCTACACTCAGAGCAAAAAAAAGGGATACAGACTATTGGGCCAGCACATAAAATCAGTACCATTTCAGATGCTTTCATGTATCTCATTACGTGTACTGGAAAAGGAATGATCAGTTGAAGAACAGTCACACGAAACTGCATTTCATATGTGTAGCAGAACAGTAGCAAGGTTGTTTTATCTGTTCCAACATGGACTCCAACACTTTTCAGTGAGGAAACCCAAAATACATAGCCCCAGCTAGAATGCACCCAAAGCAGATGCCTCATATGATAAACAGCCATTACTGGAAAATGAAGCAAAAACAAGCTTTGTTTTCTACGTGTCTAATGGAATAGCTGCCTCATTTTAATGAAGACTAATGTCAATGGCACAATATTCAGAAATAATTAATGTCTGTGAAGCTTAGCCCTAATGGAAAGAAAGCTTTGACTTCCTAGGATCTTTCCAAAGGATATAAACAAGCTACTACTACTAATAACAGCTCCCTTCACTGAAGATACATAGCAATCTTTCCCAAGGACTATAATAGCTAGATGTCCCAGCCCAAGTATGTTTAAGAGGACCTACTGTTAACATAATCATCAAAAATCACTCAAACTATGCAATTAAAGTGGTGCAGCAGTAGGGGAAACTCGTATGCAAGCAATCCCTAATGCTGCATGCACCAATTTTCCTTACTGATGGATTCTACAGAGATCTTTTTAGTGCTAAGTAACGCAAGTCATGCAACTACACATTTTAAGATATTTGGGAGCCAACAGCCAGACCCTCTTTGCCACAATGTAAGTTTACCCCCAAATCGAAATTGCTACCTTCTTTCTTTTCTCACAAAATAAGAACATAGGACTATCTCTCCATATAATACCTATAAACAGAAAAAAAGGAAAGAAGAAAAAGCATAGGAAAGACTTTCAGAAGACTTCATATAGCAGCATCAGCTGAATGTGAGAGACAAAATTCACGTTAAACTGGACATATTCAAAATGTCCATATACTAACCTATATGTGTTTGAGCCATAACATCAGCTAGTCTGTGTGCAGCACCACTGCCTCCACTTTGTGTCGAGGAGGAGGAAGTGGTTGACGTGGTAGAGCCATGGATTGCTTGACTGATCCAATGTTCCATGTTTATACTCCCCTGACTTGAGGTGGGAGTTCCCTGGGAGTCGCCCTGTACGGAGCCTTCATCTTCTGAACCAGAAGAAGTATCTAGTAATTAAAAACAGCCTGTTAACTTGCAGTGCTTTTGGGTTTTCTTAATAGAAATAAACATGCTCATATTATAAAGCTAAAGATAACTGCCAGTAAGAAAAACGCATGAAGGTAGGCAAACATAATAAGAACAGTCTCTTAATACTGAAAGCCTTGAAACGAAGTCAATTGCTAACTGCGCAGCAAGAGAGCTTTCCTGCTCCAATGCCGTGGCTTATGTATTATTGTAACAAAAATAAGGATAATTAAAGAATCTTCCTTTATAATGCAGCTTGAGAATCTTCTGAAAATCTCCAACCACATACTAACAGTACAGAATACCCAAGATACTTTCCCAAGTTCCCTCCACAAAGTATGTGAAAAACTTTTCCGACTGTAGAAAGCCCACCCCTCAGTGAGGAATGGAGTACCAGCTGGATTCAGCGAGTATGAGAATCCATGAGATGTGAGGTATTTTCACAGTCTAGGAGGTAAAAGAGCAGATAAATTTGAAAAGGAATGGCACAACTAATTGTAAAGACAATGTTCCACTACAGTGTTAGGGAATAAACTAGAAACTTGAAAGGAACCTTGAATCACAGAAAATACGACAAGTTGGCCGTAGTTAGGTTCTCCTGAAACCAAAAGGACAGATGCAAGTTGAGGTACCGTCAAGGCCAAAGCAATCATGCGAACTGCTCCAGTTGACTTTCCAACCATTCAGTTCACCTTCTCCTCTTCAAACATACCTCAGTGTTACATTCAGTGTGCTTCAGATGACACTCCATTACTATCTATGCAGGCAGATTATTAGTTCATAGCAGCACAAAGAACCATTTTTAAAATTATCATAAAATACACAGAGATGCTCACCTGGAGGTGTGTAGGCATCCATTGATGTTTGCACCACCAATGAACGTCGTTTTGAGGGCATGGGGACGGCCATTTTCCTTTCTTTATGTTTAGCAAGGGCTGCCTGAACTGCTTCTGTGTGGACATCTGGAAAGAAAGAGAGATTTCAAGCTAGTGTTCAACAGAAGCGAGCTGTTTGCTTGTGCACCACGGCGCAGGTTCACGTGTATGCCGGGTAGGCCCACAACACGTATCAAATGATGAAAGGCCAGGAGCGCACGGGATCTCAGGGTGCTCTGAGTTCTTCTCGCTGTAGAAAAAGCAGCTATAGTGAAAAGTGCTGTACCAACAAACAAGCCCTTCGAGCTGTATGATATGCCCAGAGCAGTGTTGCAGTATTTGAAAAGCAGGAACTCCGCTTCCCCAGAGCAAACCTCTCTTTAACCAAGAGCTGTTTCTTCAGCAACCATCACTGTTCTCAGCAACAGTGTGGTGTATTAACGTTGCCTGTTTTTTAAATGAATAACGTTTCCAATTTACACAAAAGTCACACAGACTAAGTGAACAGCAACATTTGCTTCAAAGGTGAGAGGTATGTGAAATGTCACAACAGAAATGGCAGCTGGTCTCTCATCCCCAAATCCTCCTCTTGCCTCCTTCACTTGGCGTTATTCACAGAAAAGTAAGTATTACGTTGGGTTGGCCTGAGGTGGAATGAGAAGAAAAAGCACAAGGCCTCGTGCTCCACAGGCGTGTGCTACACACAGCTTACAGCAACCTGCTCCAAAGCATCCAACAGATCCCTTCTCCATGGGGGCATCCTCAGGGAAGAACTTCTCTACCTTTCACTGCCTCCCCAAGTCTGAAAAAGGCCTTTTATCATGTCTAAAAGACACTAGTGACACATTTTGATTAATCACTTTGTTTTGTGCAAATCTTCTAATTACTACTGTTAACTATACATTGAAATAAGTCTTCCTCTAGTTTACTACCTTGCACTATTTGTCTGCCTATTTCTATGGGTTTGGGACAAGACGCGCATGAGGAGACTGTATGCAAAACACAGGGCAGCCAACAAAAGCCACTTATGGTTAAAGAAGTTGCCACACACTGGCCACCTGGCACACACCTAGAGGCACATTAGATGTGCCGTTGATCAGCTGTAGAGAAGCAGCGAGTTGTGTGCACTGTTTAGCTGTTCCCATTTGCCAAGCAGGAGCACAGTGAAGCAGGTTTAATCCAGAACGATCCCACTTCTGCTGCTGCTGCTAAGTTTGTTTGAAGACCACCCTTGTAGGCTGGTTTGGCAGCACACAGCCTGTTGCCTACTCCTTTGGCAAGGTGGTGGCAGCTCTGAACAGGCAATGTTCCCCAAGAAAAGCAACAGGAAAGAGTATATATATATATTTAAAGAGTTGCTGGATGGATCACATCAGTGTAAATAACCCGTTTTAAGTAACAACTGGGAAGGATGACTAGAAGCACTAGATGATACACCCTTCTGATAAGCCACAATGTCTCATTTTTAATAATAGCGTTCCCTATCTTCTGCCAGGGTTTAAGCACCTTTCAGTGGAAAGACTGTAGGGAAGAGTAAGTCTAAGGAAAAAGAACATTATCAGCTGCTTCTGTGGGTTGTTTCTTGCTTTTGTTTTATATCATGAAGAGGATGAGCACGTCAGCAAAAGCAAAGTAAGAAAAAAAAAACAGCAGAGATAGAAAAGTACACTCAAAAGATAAAAGAGCGGTGCGGCTGGCAGACCAAACCGGAGGAAGACTGCAACGCTAACATCAAACCAGAAAACGATTTCTCTCCTGTCGAGTCACTATTTTAAAGTAGAAGGTTGAAGGTCTTTCTTATAATTAAAACCTGTTGAAAAGTTTATGCGTAAAGTGTCAGGCTAAGAAAATAAACAATGTAAGCCTTCACCAAACAGCATGTCCCCAAGATAAATTCCTACCTGCTCACTCCACACCAATGCCTATAACCAATACAGGACTGAACATGCTCACTAATAGTTCGTGTTTCTTATCCAACAAACAGGTAAAATTCTTGGTTTTCCTTCAAAGGATAGCAATTAGTTATCAAGCGGCAGAAAATGAGCTTTCCCTTTAAAAAAACCCCAAACTCTACAGCAATTTTTGGAAGACAATGAATTTTGCTGATCAAGACAAGAAGAATTATTTGTATATTGTTGCATTTAGGACTGTTATTTACTGTATCAGGAGGGAGATGATGTGTAACTCAAATTCTTCAAAAGTTTTTTAAAGGAGGACAGCCGACAGAAAATCATTATTAAAATGCTTAGTGACAGCTGGACACCGAATCATAACTTGTGAATCCTTTGATTTCTTTTTTGATGTAAGCAGTTAAACTGATCAACTTAATTAAAAAACACTCTGCAGGGTTTTGATTTTCAAATGAGTCCACAGGAGTTCAGGAATTTAATTGTTTTCTTAAAAATCACGTCTGATATGTTTATTTGTAATGGGTTACTGCGGAATAAACCAAACTATAGATTACTAAAAAAAAAAAAATAAAAATCAAAACCCCACAGGAAAGCAAAAACAATAGAAAAGATAAGAATTTCTGCATAAACAAGAGGGAAGCTGACTGGGGAGAAGGAACATGCACACCTGCTCACAGCCCAGCCTGCAAGGACAACTATTCTAAAGGCATTACTCAGAGTATGGAGGCTACCAAAAAACCCCAAACCAGGTCACATGTCTAGAAAAGACTGAGGACAGACAGTCCAGAGATGCCGCAGCAAGAGCAAGACTATCAGGCTCTTAGGGGGAAAGGAAAAAAAGGCAGTAGAAACAGTCAAGCTTGGATGAAATTTTTTTTCAAAACATTCTCTCCCAGGAATAAAACTCTTGAAGTGTCTCTAAGCACATAAAGGAAGGCTAAAGATTAGATAAAGAATGAGTTTGCATGGTCTTTTTGAACAAAAGCTTATTGATGGGTTCTGAAGATGCTCTTCAACATATTTTGACAGCCTTGTACAGAGTTGGACTTGTTAAACTAATGAACAGCATTCAAGCCATTCATACCTAGAGACCAGGTCCTAAGTATTGCAAAATCAGAGGGGTGAGGGAAAGCCAGACTGATACTTAAGAATTACACTTGAGAACAACTTACAGGTTACAACATCTATCCTGTAACCACAGCAAGACAGGAAGAGGAAGCAGGTTTGTTCCCACCAAATACCAGCTTCAGGTGTGCACTTTCCATACACATGCTTTGCTTTTCTCTAGGTTTTAGCTTTGCTTTTCTGATCTACTAGCCAACTTGCCAGCTTTGCTAATGTGTCACAAGGAAAGTTAGCCAAAATACAACTAATAATCTCTTTTCATAGTTTTATGAAGCATGGCTTTAAACCTAAACTGAAACACACATTCCTCACCAAAGGGTGACCCTGGTGATTTGTTCCTCATGAATCTGAGCAAGAGTGTGGTAGCTCTTTGCCTTTATCTTGGTGAAAGATGGGCAAGGGTGTCCATCATATCATATGTGACCCATTCTCCCCCACTGCCTGCCCAGAATCTGTCCCAAGCAGCTACTGAAAAAATACAAGGAGACTTGTAATAGGAATTTATACAATAGTAACTGGAAGCTTCTTGTTCACTAAAGGAAGGAAACCGCATCTGTGCTACACACTGGGAGAAAGCATAATGAGGGTAAGAAGACATATCCAAGTTCCGCTGGGAAAGGAAACTGCTTATCCCCCTGAATCCCATCAGCACAATGCAATTTGTATTCTCCACATACCACACAGAGCATCAGCAGAGAACATCACATTAGAATTTCAAACCGTCTCTGGCAGGGTGATGCCCCTTGTATTGCAGGTCTGACGAAAGTGTCTGAACCGTCTTCTCAATCTACCCTGGCATATTCAGGCTAACTGAATTCATCGTATTGTGATTGACCATTGCTTTAAAACACAGATTTCTTGTTAAATTTTACTGGAAAAAAAATTTCATATATGAAGATTTTGTCCAGAAATGCCACAGAGTTAGGAGCTTTCATTAATTAAAAAAAACCCAAAAAACTCAAAACCCAACAAAAAGTCACCTCTCCTCTTTCCTCATAGTGTGGCATGTTACAATTTCTCACCTACTATAAACTTCTGATAGAGTTTCAAACACAGATAATACTTTGATGTAGTTGTACTCAAGCCTTCTGAAAAATCCTGGGTCTAAGTGGAAAGAAAAAGCAAAACGTTCTTTCATGTACAAGTCTGTGACATTCTAACTACACTGTTACAGCTGATAAAACGACTCCAGGTCCTGACCCTTCAAAGCACTCCCATAGGTAACAAAATCTTTATACTCTTCCCACCTGACTTTTCCACAAGAAAGTCTCAATGGAAAATCTAGAGCATAAAGGAAAATATCACCACCTCTACCTACAGTATTAGGAACCAACGTACAGATCCTTATCTGCTATTATCCTCCACCGTTTTAGGTTGGTCAACCATACGTTATCCAATTTGTAAGCTTGTGCTCAAGGAATCAATTAACGGGAAAGAATAAAGAAACACACCTGGGAAAGCTAATTGCTTAACTTTCACTTCTGCAATCAACCTGGTGTTCAGTATTCAACCTGACACAGATTTCTTATAGGCTGCCTGATAATACTTAGAAACTTCAGACAAAACAGCTCTGTCCCCAGTCTTTTCACTGTTGTATTCAAGCATTTTTATTTGTTTATTCTCTTTACTTTCTGTGACAGGACAGAGAGGGCAAACGTACTTCTGGAAGCAAAGTCAGTAAGTGAAATACAAAGGAAGTGGAACTGTAAAAACAAGCATGTTGTAAAGAGAAAGTTTCCCTTCAAAGAGGTAATGATCTATTAAACAAGAGATGAGGCCTCAAAACAAAGGGCAGAGAAATTAAAACTGGCATAGAGAATAAGGGGCCATAAGCTCAGACTCCCAGAGTGATGACCCATGGCTGTGCTCCACAATCAGAAACTCTCATCTATTTCTAACAGAGGTAAATCCCTCATTCCAACAGCAGGACAAATTCTCCAGCTTTCCCAGGAGGTGCTCTGCTTACTGCAGTCACTCTTTTCATCTGGTTTATCTCCTAAGTTGGCACAATGTTGTGCTCCTTGTTTAACTGAAAAGGCTTAGGAAAAAAACC
>KZ505963.1:503504-554313 GCA_002844005.1 Limosa lapponica baueri | reverse complement strand
GCAGACCAGTAATTTTTTTCATGGTAATACAAACAGTTTTGTCATCACAGTGGGATGGCAGAGTGGGGCTGGGAATGAGTAAGCAGGAGTGCAGTATCAGGAACTTGTCCAGCTGAAAAATAACCTTTTTTCCTATGAGGTCATGCAGACCAGTAATTTTTTTCATGGTAATACCAACAGTTTTGTCATCACGGTGGGATGGCAGAGTGGGGCTGGGAATGAGTAAGCAGGAGTGCAGTGTGGAGTTTGTTGACAACTTTACTTGGTGATGTTGCTGAAGAAAATCTTATGAAACCTCAGCGCAAAGAAGCTGTAAAGTGATGTCTGTCCTGCTTCTTAAGACACATTTTGAAACTCTTTAGAAAAGCACATTAGAATTTCTTATTAGTGTTCATGTACAGCAGTCTTTCACATACATTAAACTTTGAGATACCATTTTCTGGAGTTTTAAATGTAGATCTATAACACATGGTTTCAAAATTAACCTCGGAAATTATATTCTTTGCTTTAGGGCGGGATCCTGGGTACCTAGACCATTTGCCTACGCTCAGGTCATTGGTAATCTGGAACTGTATTCAGTAAATACCCTTTGGAATGGCAGAACTCAGTCTGACTAATAAAATATAATTCTAAACTTTAATCCAGCACAGGGGCAATTAAAAAAATTCTAATTATTTATTTCACTGGAAAGGAGAGCAGTATCCAAATAGGTAGTTTATTCAGAATGTAGTACTGATTTGGGACTTTGCGCTCTGTGTGTGTCCTTACTCCAGTTACAGAAATCTTACAGTTGTAGCTTCTTAAAAGTTTTGCAACATGAACAGGGAGGAGAGGTTTTTTGACCAACCCCAATGAAAATGTGTGGGAATAGAATACTTGACAGTGAAAATCTACAGTCTTCCAGAAACTTGATTTATATCTTCCTTAATATTTTCTCTAACTAATGCATGAGTAAGACTGAAAGTCATTCTTGACTTAGCTTTTGCACATATTCAAGCTTTTAAAGACCTTGGATTTATTCATGGTATTGTCCTGGCTTGCTCTTAAATACTTTTAAATCTAGCATGAAATTTTAAAAGTTGATTAATGATGTATATATATGTAGTAATTCCAGGAAACTACACATTTATATCAGCTAGGGAAGTATTGTTCATGTTTGTTACTGTTGTTTTTTTCTTTTAATGCAGTATAGTGCATGAAAGCCTAACTTTAAGCCCAAATATATGCTTGAGGCTTACACTTAAATTTAGGGATTCTTACAAAAAATAACTTTGGTATCTACAATAGAAACAAATGAAAGACTTCAGTCAAGTACCGGTTTTTCAAAATGAACTTTAGTTGATGTCAGACTAGTGTTTGTCTTGCAGTTTTAGCACTTAAACATTGCTTGAGTAGTGAAGTCCTATATGAACAAATTCTACATACATACATAATTTTTTTCTCTTATCTATTCCCACTCAACTGTTTGAGGCTACTTCTTCCTAGCAGCTTTCAAGTTTCATATGAAATTTATAAAAACTTCTGAAATCAAACTTGGAAGAGTTGTCCTGTTACTCTACTCATACAGCTTAGTAACTTCTGGAATAAGTCTCTGAGTGGGTGGATGTATGGATGTATGTGATGAGAACTGGATTCCCTTTTGTACTGTTTAAAAGAAATTTTTACAAAGGGGCAAAAGTATATTTAATACATTAAAAATTGGCCTCAGTAATGTTTTAGATCATCTTCTTAATGGACCTAGAAAAATTAAAACTGTATGTGAACTACACATTGGTGATCTGCAAACAGGAGGCTTACTAACTGCTTCAACACAAAGCACATGCTAAAGCATCTTGCTCTCTCCTTACCTTTGTAAGCTTATAATAAAATTAATCCATGCAAATATATAATAACTATAATTAGAAATAAAGTTGACTAGGAATTTTGGGAATAGGTCAGTGAATAGTAGGTGAGTTCTAGAGCTTCCTACAAGAGAAGTGCAGCAGCAGTTACTTTGGTTTAAAAGTGCTTTTTTTCCAGGAAGGAGTGAGGGAAAGTAGAGTAAGATTAAAGATGGGAAAGGAGGATGGAACACCTTTGTAACATTGTCGCCTCATTATTTTGTCAGCATTCCAACAGATGAATTGTTCCTTTTGGATTTTTTCATTTTATCCAGCTCTCCCTAGCCATATCTTTGTATTCAGGTCTCCCCTGTGTAGGTGGAATACCTTATCTTGGGAGGAATGTGAGGTGACTATCCCAATTCTCCCGATTCGTTGGATGTACGTATTGGAGGGGAATTCAATCTTCTGCTGTATAATCCAAGCTCTCAGAGTGCCTCACTCCTTAAAGAGAAAGGCAATGCATGTTCCCTCATAGGAGCACAAGACCAACCGAACAGATTCTTGATAGTTTTATGACCTATGTCCAGTCTTCTACTTTTAATAAAAATAAAGAAATCAGGAAACTTGATCTATAACACTTTTCTCACAAGTGTTCTGGGAATCTAACAAACAAAATCTAGTAAATACAAGATATTAATTGACTTTCTGATTTTTTTTTCCACGTCATTTACTTTGAGAATACACAAGCGTAAGCGAAAACTTAAAGCAGTCTCTATCGATAAGGTAGCAAGCTGCTGTTCCTTTTCATTCCTTCATCGACTGCACTTTCTAATTTGGAAGTGTAATCATCCAAATGTTTGCTTTGAGAAAACCTTTTTCTAATATTAGATATTCTTGCTGCTGCAGCTATTGACTAGATACAGGCCTTGATGCCTGGAGAACGTTATGGAAGACTATTCATCGATATTAGTAGTCTTAAGAGTAATACTGAAGCATAATTCATAAACTTATTTTGTGATTTGAGAACAGGCTTAATTAGTGTGTTTGTAAGATATATCAAAATGTGTTGCTAAAGGTGTTACTGGGTAATAAGGAAAAGGGTAAATCACCTTCTGTTTAGTAGAGTTGACAATAAGCAGAGTGTATTTAAAACAATAACAACAAAAAATATCTGTGTACAGACTACTAAACAGCATGTTTGTTTGCAGCTTCAGGAAATGGCATACTTGCCTTGAATTGTAACATTTAAAGAAACTTTCAGCATACCTCTTTTTTTTGTTAAGATAGAATAGAAAAGTTTCTCATTTAATTTGAGGCTTGTGGCTCTTCTATTGCAAAAGTTACTGTGAAGTTTTAGTTTTAAAACATAGGTTTCCTTTTCTCTTCTTTCAATAGCTAATGATATAATTTTCTTTTAGACACTGACAGTTTCTTTTGTAACAATTTTAGGAAAGGATAATGGATAAGATTTAGAAAATGAGATACAAATCCTGTATCAAATGTTAATATTATTAGTTTGGGGTCATCTTAGTAGCAAAACTAAAACATGGGTTGAGAGGGATAAGCAGGATTTAGATTGCGAAAAAAAAAAAGAGAATCATTAATTTAATACTTACATTTGTTTCAAATATAGATCTAAGAAAGCAAAAAACTCAATAGATAAATCCACTGAGACTGATAATGGCTACGTGTCCCTTGATGGGAAAAAGACAGGTAAAAGCAGTGAAGAATGTGCACAGGCCCAGGAACGTCGATGTGAAGTGATTAGGCCAGAAGAGTCAGGGTGGAGCACTGCAACAGTGAGAGATGCCTTCAGCAATCACAGTCATCACAAAGTAAGTTTGCTTTGTTCCTTTCAAAGCAGGATTATTAATTTGTCAAATGATACATGAGGTGTATTTTTGTGATGCTTTTGATGCATTCTTATCTACTTTATCCTTGAAAATGTTTTTAAAATTAAATTAGGCTTAGGGTCTTGCATCCAAAAACTTATGTTAAATCTTAACTTACCTTAAGGCTTATATTCCTAGCCTTTCCTTTTTCTTGTAGGAGGATCCTTACTGACTTATAAATATTCTTTGCCATTTTGTATTTCAGTGCACAAATTTGTGGGCTGTCTTTTATCTGTGGGTTTTTCCACACCAGCTAAACACATTGTACCTTTTCCTGCCTCTTTGATACTCTGGGCACAAAAGTATGCTAAAATGGAACAAATTTTGGATTACAGACAATTGGTAATTTTGAGGTCATTCTGGGCATTTCCCTGGGAATCCTCTTCCTTTTCCTTTATTTATTTATTTTTGTATTTACAGTATTTTATTGATCAGTAGAAGATGAGGAAAGTATGATTTCCCTCTCAATGAAGTAGGCAGGACTCTGGAAGCATAGGAAGTCGTCATGAAAGAAGCAGACCCAGACAAATTAAAAGTTCTGCTTATCTCCTGGATATGCTGTTTTCATCTTACCATTCTATGGAATAGCTTTTCCAGAATGTTTTTCCTGACTCTCTTATCACTGACATTTGAACATATATTGGCTGCCATGTTAGAATTGTTCTTTAGTATAATGTGAACTAGGCCTTCATCGTCTGAGAAATGTTTATTTTGATATTACAATTTCCGTTTTATAATTCCCACCGTACCACTTCATTTTGACAATTGGAAATGTGTTAATATCTGATTTAGCTGAGCATAGATAATAATGTTGCTGGAAGAAATTTGATTTCAGTAGTTAAGAACAAGACCTAGTAAGTATGACTGTATGTCTTACTAATACTATATTTCTTGCACTAGGATACTCACAGGACGGTGACAAATTTATCAGATGAGGTTTCTAGCGAAGAAGGGCCTGAAACTGGATATTCTTTACGTCGCAATGTAGAACGCACTTGTAGTGATTGTACGCTTCGAAACAGGAAATCTCACCATTATAAGAAACACTATCCTCTGGAGGTATGTTCTTTTCCATTGCTTCTTTTCTGTAAATTGTTAAAGCGTCTTGATTTCTTATTGAATAGATAAATTTTTCTCAAACCTTTTTTATTCTTTATTGGATTTTAGGAGTCTATTAATTGGAAGTCATGCTAGGGCGGAACAGGGATTTTAATTTTTTTTTTTAATTATTATTTTATTTTGATGACAGCATTTTGAAACTAAGATGTTTTTATTTAGTTGGTTTAAGCTTCATCCTATTTTTCAATTTGTTGTAAGGAACCTAAAAAACATTCTATAGATCTTGCATTAGGTTATGGCAAACTCTGTTGCTCTCTTTTGATACCAGTTATCTCCTATGGAAACTTGATTTGTTATAAAATCAGTAGTAATTGGCAATATGCAAATTTTCATCATTCTAGTGCAGCTGTTTCTCTCCGTTAAGTTAGTATTTTGGATTCACTAGCCTTCTTGTGGAGAAGTCTGATTGACTCCACCTCTGAGTTTTTATTGCCTCATATTTATTGAAACAATAATTTAAAATATTGTCATGAAATCTTAACAAAATTGTTAATGCATAAAAATACTGAAATTTTAAGAGACTTGATGACACTATAGCTTAGAAAAGGAGAATTCATGGATTCCATACTAGCAGAGTTCTTAACCGTAAGGCCTCACACATTGAAAGAGAAAGGGCTACGTTATTGTGTTTTTATTTATTTATAATTTTAAAGAAATTGTGCTCTTTTTTGCTAATGCTATGCAACCTAGCAGATATATGGAACATTCTTTTCAAAGGCTGCATTGCCATTTTTTCACCAGAACCATGAGAAAAGAGTATAAAGAGTAATTTCAGCTCTGATCGAAGCCCACTTACAGATGGGTTGAATAGGCAGAGCCTCCTGAGTAAGTTTTCGACTTGATACAAGAAACCTCTCCTTAGAAGAGTTCAGATACTACTTTCTCTGATAACAGTTGCAAAGCCTTAAACTTGATGCTTTGCATAAAAACATTATTAGATAATCTTTTCTTCTATCCTGTCACTTATTTCTCACAGATGTTGGTCAAAAAGATCCAGCAGGCTAATTGCTTTGAGTGTTTAATGCCTTATGCATATTTGGTTTAGGATAACTGAGCAGGTCGATACTGTTTGTTTCATATGACAGAAGATGTCTCTTGACTGTATACTTGTGCGGCTGGGAGTGCTTGACAAGAGGAAGCAGAAAGATATGATTACAGTCAATTTTTTTTCACCTTAAATACATTTTCTCTTGTGTAGAGTGCTGCAGAACTAGGGAAGACTCTGTAGATATGTTGAGAAACTGAAGAGGCTGAATTTGCTGTGTGCGTAGCTTTGGTAGTAATATTTTCACTTGTTCTCCGTTTACTCCAACTCTAGCCATTCTATGATTCTATGATTCTACTTATCTGACTGATACTATGAAAGAGGAAGCCTTTCTTTGTTGTTACCAACTCGCCTCCCCCACATGATTACAAAGGAAATGAAACAATAGTTTTCAAATCTGTGAAAGCTTTCTTTGTATTTAAAAAAAATAATTAGTGAAGTCAGTGGATATACTCTCAACTTCTGTCCTACATTTTCTTTTATCTTCATGTTTACTTGTCAACTTAATTGTTGTTGGAGCAAGCTTTTTTAATATTCTTACTTTATTAACTTCAGGACTCAATGGTACCCCATAGTGACTGCCTTCTCTATATAATTTTTTCTTTTTTTATTTTAAGAAAAACATAGTTCAGACTCTTCCTGCATTGATGTTTGTAAAAAAAATAAAAGGAAAAGAGGTCAGACCAAATTTCTTCTAAATATTTCTTTACAAAATTGCTTACATAAAATACATGAAGCATGATTTTCAGGAAGAACAAAGAACATTTCTTTAGATAGTTATGCATTACAAATTATATTAAATTAGTAGGTCTGCTGAAACATTGATTATTATTTTCAGTGTAAAAGATTGTGTATATTCTCAATGGAAACTAATAGAAATAAGTAAATTTTGTGTTAATTTGGAACAGAAATTGCAGAGGATGGCAATGAGTAGGAAGGTACTGCTTTTAAGACTACCTATGTCTCTTGCAGAAAATGGATTCTGCTTACTGTAGAGAGTAGTTCTTGTGAAGACAATGCTAGATTGTTTCATATGTATGCGTGGGAAGAGTTGAATGTCCCAAACTTAATACTTTTCTTTCTTTATCTAAGAGATATAGGTAAAATTTGAACATAATGAGGCATGCTTCTTTCTCAACTGCAGTTTGTTTAAAATAATTAAAATTTTATGTATGACTACATAGATTACACATAGATTATACATAGCAGTAGCTATGTATATTCTTGCTTATTTTTCCTCTCTACACCTGATGCACAACTGTCTTCAAACAAGCTCACTCTCTCTTTGAGAAGGTGTGTTAGTAGTAACAATGGGGACTTTGAGTGTCAATTCCTCCTTTATCACAGGCTTTTACATTTAGAAATGTACTTCTGGAACATACCAAGCTTTCTTTTAAAACTGGTTAAACTGTGTCCACGCTGCTTGCTTGACAAGCTATTTGAGTGCCTCAGGTCTCGGATGACCAGAAGTATCTGTCCCTTCTTCCTCCAGGGCCTTGCCCTTTCCAGAGAAAAAATTCCTTACTTTATGGAGAAGTTAAAAAGTAGCTAAAGTACTTCAGCTCAAACAGCTAGAGGCAGAAAATCAAAATCCCAAATTAATTTAAAATACTTTGTGAATGATGCTTTTCTCACTCTCAGTCACATTTCTCTATTACAATTTCAGTCTGCTGTATATGGCTTTTGTCTCACACGCTCATTTGTGTCTTTCACATTGTTATTGCAATAGCGAGGCTGTAAAGTGTTTTAGAAGAGGCTTAATCTGTGGCTCGATAATTGCTGTTAAGGTCGAAATTAATGAGCTCTAAAAATCTGTAAAATAGTTATTTCCATTTAATAGTTAATATGATTTGATTCTTCATTATGTGACCCCACTTCACAAAGCAGGGACCGTGAACTGTTACTCATTTGAACAGTGTCTAAAAATGTTCAACCTCTTAGACATTCCTCCAATAAACATGTAATTCTTTCTGATGAAAAAGGTAATGGATTGGAACATAAAAACCAGATAAACGTGGATTCACTAATTTGAACTTTAGAACTGTTCTGTCAGGAAACAATTTAGAATGAAAAATCTGCGTTAATTGCACTGCACATTTTAATTTCAGGATACACCTAAATCAGGTACTAGCTGCAGTTCTCGGTGTTCAAGCTCCAGGCAAGATTCTGAGAGTGCGAGGCCAGAATCGGAAACTGAAGATGTGCTGTGGGAGGACCTCTTGCACTGTGCAGAGTGCCACTCTTCCTGTACCAGTGAGACAGATGTAGAAAGCCCTCAAGTGAATCCATGTACGAAGAAAGAATACAGAGATGACCCATTTCAACAGGTTGGTATCCACCAATTTTGACTTTTTTTTACACTACACACAAGTTTAGTACTATTGGCTTTATCATATATCGGGAGGCCTGGGAGAAAAAACTCTACATTAAATGAAAGTAACAAAGCCAAAGTGATTTGATAGAGTTAAAGGAAGGAAAATTTGATTTCTGCTACTCAGTTATTAATTTGTCAAATGAAGAGGATATGACAATATACTGCAATAGCCAACAGAATATTTGAGTGTTTGAATCTTAGTTCTAGTCTAGGACAAGTAGTGATTGATTAAAGTTTCGTCTGTGGTAGATGGTTCTGGGTTTGTTTTTTTTCTCTAGTGGAATTACTTTTTTGTGAGCATGTCAGACACCTTTATGTTTGCTTATATATAAAAAAGCAAACAGAAAGATAAGATACATAGTATCTAATGTTATATATGTATATTCAATGCGTATATATGAAGTTACATGAGCATTATATACGTCTAATTTCTATTTTCTATATTTTTATTTTTACCTTAAAGCAAATAACTTTATTTTGCTTCTTTAATGCTATTCTGTAGCAATATATTCAGTTATTTCAGTGATTTCTGAAAATTTTAGTGTTTGTAGGGAAACACTGCAGTTGCAGCCTGCCTTGATTAGTGTTGGACAGAATCCATTGTTAATATTTGATCATTAACATTCTAAGTATTAGTCTTTATTTGATAAAATCCATCCAGATGTCACAGTGTCAGTTATATTTGTAGTACAAGTATTATCTTTAAATTGCATGCTAATTGCATTGCTAATTTGAACCATTTAAGTAAAGAGATGGAGAGAATGTGAAGTTTCTTCTGGGTAAACATGCCATATGTGTGTTGGTAGTGCATCATCACTACTAAGGAACGTCATGCAAGAGATGGCGTTAATGCAAACTAAGGAAAAGAATTTCAAAAGACTGGCATTTCACTCATAACCAGAATTGAAAGTTATGTATTTGTTGATTTTAAAAAAACTCCTCCTCTGCGCTCCCCCACAAAAGAAACCCGAAAGAAATAGCAGTTTGAATTTCATGCAGTCTTTGCTTTTTTAATTTATTTTTAGTTCTTCTTGCGTACATTCCATACAAACACTAAAACGGAAACCTTATAATAGAGAGTTGATTTGCAGTCTATGCATTGACTTTGTTTTCCTGCAGTTGAGTGTTTTTCTGTTTGATTGTAGATTGTGAATTTTTGAGTTTCAGCTCCTGGTGTCGATACTCCCTCTAGAGGGAGACCTTGGGAATATGTGAATAAGAAACTAGTATTTGCATTGTTTTAATAATACAAATAATTGTCTTTCATCCAATGGAACAAAAAAGTAGATAATTGAGTACTTAGCAGAATAAAAAGATTTCAGATAAATACTGATAAAGCAAATAAAAAAAAAAGCTTTACTTTTAATCCATGATAAAATAAATTTTAAAAATAATATCATGCCCTTCTCACTGCCTGCCCACTCCCAGTAGTGTGATGCACATATTGCTTGGTGATGAGGCAGAGTTGAGAGGAATTTTACTCACCTGAATGGGAGAGGAGTCAGATGGGGCTGAGGGGAGTCAGGAAATGGCTGCAGCAGACCTTGTTGCCTCAACATTTTTCCAAATCCTGCAGTTCTCACTTGGCTGTTTGTTTAGGATAAATGTGCCTCAGCCGTAAGTGCATTCAGTAAATTGGGCTGGGATTGCTTGGATCTTGGAGCAGTGCATATTGGTTAGACTCCTACCACTCCTTCTGAGTCTTGCCAGATACAGTTAGCAAAGGGGGGGCCTTTTAGCCCTAACAAGGATTGTAAAGTACACATATATCATTAAAAACAAATAAAAAAAATTGTTGGCCGTAGGCTTAATCTGAGAAGAGTATTTTTCAGAATACTAGGGGAAAATATAATAATCAGAAAAATAAAATATACTACTAAACATGTGGCAAAATTAAACATGGCTTATAAGTAGACCTTTGTTTTCATACCTCTCTGATGTGTTTGAGCAAAAAAGAAGCCAATTAAACCTCAACCACAATAACTGAACATTATTAGAAAATAAAATATGGGGAAGGAGAGATCGCTACTCACAGTTATTTTGGAAAAGAAGTGGATGATTTTGAGGAATGTGGTTAACATATAGTAATATATAGTAGAAGTAAATGCTATGTAACCGTATTTGTGTCAATCTCAAGCATTTTTTGTCAGTATATTGCTGACAAAGACATATTGATACAACAATAGATTTTTATCTCTGATGGAATATATCCCTTGTCTTCCCCAGAGTCATTTGCCTTGGATCCACAGTTTGAATCCAGGACTAGAAAAAATAAGTGCAATTGTATGGGAGGGTAATGACTGCAAGAAAGCAGATATGTCTGTGCTTGAAATCAGTGGTATGATAATGAACAGAGTGAGTATTCTTTTTTCTTTATGCAAATATTGTATTTAGAAGTCTAAGCACTACCAAAAATAAGCTTGTATTATGTTGGTGGGTTTTTGTTTAAAGTATCTGTTATTGACATTATTGTTCTATGTCTTACATCACTCTGATTTACATGTTACTGTCAGATGAAAGGGCTACAAAATCTTAAGTGTTGGGACAATAAGATAAATTTGCATTGTTAGGTCCTTACTAACATAGCTAACCTCTGTTTTATTGTTCCAAAGGGATATATGCTGTGCATATTCTTATTTATCTCCTTGATTGTAATGAGCAACTAATATGTTGGGTTAGGAAAATACAGAGCTGAGTATTTGGATGCTAAAGTTCAGGTTGGAAAATAAAGCTTTCCTCTTTAGGAAGCAAACATCTAAGAGGGTGAGTGGGATGTCTCACAGTCCTCCCTTCTTTTTCCTAGTACTCCTCTTCAGGAAAGAGTTGTAAAAGCAGTTAAATGGTGTCATACTCTTTTTCAATATAGACAGCGTAGGCATTTTGTAGAGTTGAACATAAAATCCTAATGTAGCTTAAGAAAACGATCACTAATTCTGATGACTTGATACTTACCATCTCCAACTTATTAAAAACCAATGTATTCACAAACCTAGTTCTGATCTGACTCAGTGACGATACCATTTTGGGTGCAATTCACAGTAGAAGTAAACTTAAAGCTGTAGCCAGCATAATGGAACCCCAGTCCTGTCTGCACTGTGAACGCTTTGATTCCTTTAAAAAACACACAGCCTAAAAGCAGAACACAAATAGGAGCAACGTACAGGATGTAAGCAACACAGTCTGATTGGCACATTTTGCTAATTCAGCGTTGAATGAATTTTTAATACAGGAATATGCACTGGAGGCTTTTAACTGCAATGTTACATTGTTGGGTTTTTAATGATTTGTCTGATTTGACTCCTGTGCATTAAGTGCTCTTTGAGGACTTCCTTCTTAATAGCAAATTGTGAAGATGCTTGGTTGAAGGTTTCCTATGGCTTATCAGGTTATAAAGTGTTCTTTGCGTAACATTAATAATTTATTTATCGACTTAATTCCAAAACTAAAAATATACCTTGTTTTATTTTGTTTTTAGGTGAACAGCTATATACCAGGAATTGGTTATCAGATTTTTGGAAATGCCATATCTTTAATCTTGGGTTTAATGCCGTTTGTCTTTCGACTTTCCCAAGCTAAGGATTTGGAACAACTAGCTACACATTCTGCCACGGAACTTTGTATGACTGCATTTGGATCAAATGGAGACATTCTGGTTCTCTCAATGGTTATTATAAGTTTTGTGGTCCGTGTGTCTCTAGTGTGGATTTTCTTTTTTCTGCTTTGTGTAGCAGAGAGGACATATAAACAGGTATGAACAGCAAACCAAGAGGCTTCATCCAAAGAAACACAAGGTTTAATGTCTGCAGTTTTTTGACTTTGTGGATATTTTAAACTTGTTGTCTTCACTGATTAATAGATCAATGATGACAAATACTTCAGTGGGCTTACAGTTTAGGAGATGACTCAGTTGCAATGGACTGAAGTCTCTGTACAATCTCTGTAGCTAAACCTTTTTTCCTGGAGACCATTTCTGAGGGAAAACTTCTTAATCTTTTATTTCAGATTTCTGGCTCAATGTATTAACCCAGCTCTTAGTCACGTCCCAGTTTGTCTCAGTTTTCCCCAAGGAGAAAGAGTCTCAATAAAAGAAGTCTATAAATGTCCAGTTTGTTCTGTCAATGCGTTTCATTCAAAATCTTCAGTTTAATTCAAAACAGTTCAGTGTAGACCCTAGCCAAGAGTGCTGCCTGCTTCACTGGTAGATCAGTCCCACAGCTGGAGACCATGAGAGCTGCTCTCTGAAGTAATGCACTTGTTAATTTATTGCTTGGTATCGCAATTTAAACTTTTAAGAGAGTATCAATATCCCCCACTTGCTGCAGGGTATGGGTACTTACTGATCTGCAAAAGAAAAATTTTTATACTTCCTTTTCTCAAATTATAGCCAAAATACGTGATTTAATACAGTAGGCTAGAATTAACCTGCTTCTGATAATAATTTCTGTTGGAAGGAACTGCTGGGATACAGGCACTCTCTAATTGAATGATTGGCAGGTTTGATTTTTCTCCCAAATTTTAACAACATTCAGACATTTCATGTCTGAAATTTGGAGAAAGGAACTCAAAATGTAGCTAAACTTTGTTTATCATTAGAATATGAAGACTTTTAAAACTTTCTAGTGTGTCTCCTCTTTTTAGTAACATACTATGTTTATTTCTGCACTATATTAATGTATTTTAATTTATGCTGATACATTGTACATTACTGACATTAAGTGAAGCTTTTTCTCCATTTTCTTTTTAGTGCCCTTGAAAATCAGTTAACAGTTAAAGTAATTTTTTTATTCTTCTCTGCAGAGGCTACTTTTTGCCAAACTTTTTGGTCATCTAACATCTGCCAGAAGGGCAAGAAAATCAGAGGTTCCTCACTTCCGCTTGAAAAAAGTACAGAATATAAAAATGTGGCTTTCTCTCAGGTCCTATCTAAAGGTAAAATAATGTATGGTTTTGCTACCACTTTAATATAAAATATCTCTTATGCTGTTGATGGAAGGTGGTATTCTAGTCTGAATTTTTCCTCTTGTGCACTTACCCCTGCTGCTGCTCTTGTGCCCTATACATTTCATTTTAGTGACTCTGGGCCAGCGGTGTCTGCAGGCAGCCAGACTAAGCGTGTTCAGAGGTGGAGTCTTGCTTTACTAATGCTAGCAGAAAAGTCTCTCAGGTGAATATGTTGGGCAAATATGACCACGTGTAGGGTAATACAGACAATACCTTATTGTAAGAGCCCCACCAATTAGTGTCATTAACACAGAAGGAAATTATGTGCATATTTGTTCTGAGTGTATACGTACCAGGTGAATCTAGAAATTATGCCCAAGTATTATCTGTAAGAAATTCCAATCCCTCTATTATATGTTCAGGTCATATTTGAGTAATCTCCTTGTATGTCTCTAATGACCTTTTCAAGCCCCAGAGCATTTTGATTCTTTGTGAAAGGATCCATGTTGTCTAACTCAGAGTTTCCCCCCTCCCCAAGTTGTTTTACACATTTCCCTCTGCATTAGGTAATTCAACTCAGATAAAAGTAGGTTTTTCCCTATTTGGTTTCTATAGAACCATTTTTTTGGTGAATAGCAACTGACAATGTCATGTTAGTGGTGGTAATCCCCTTACTTGCATCTATGCTTCTTTCCAACAGCGATTAAGAAAGACAAGATGAAATAAGCTATCAATAGTTTTTAGAAATAGGTAAAGGATTATGAAAACATAAAGAAATTATGGTGTGGAGACTGGGGAGTGTGGAAATCAGGAACTGTAGCAGCCAGAATTTTTAAGGTAAAGCATAATAAATTTGAAAGATGCATCATTTTAAGAGGAATTGACAGCACCCCTTGTGTTATGGAAGTATCTATTGGGGAGGTTGTAAAAAAGAGGTACCCTTTAAAATTTGCATTTGAGAGACTTTTATCTTTTTTCCTTGTAGTCTGTGATGTGGTGCTGGGTGGGAGGAAAGGAGGATAACGTCATTTGGACAATAGAAAGTAGTGTTGGTGCTTTAAATACTGTATATGGTAGCATTGTTGTGGAGAGAGTGTTTTGCCTTCTTTCCTCCCAACCACATCTATATATTCCACCGTCTCTTATGACACCAGAAACATTTGTATAATGATGTGGCTAAAAAAAAAAAGCAATCAGTGGAGAGAGGCAGGTCATAGGGCACTGACCCAACTGAAAAATAACTGATCTTAGTAATTTTCCCCTCCGTCTGTTGCTTTACTTGGTTCACTGGGTGGCTCTGTAACGCCTGTGCTAGCACAGGGAAGGGAATGGAGACAAGCAGCAAAAGGGCTGCCCTTTTGCAGTGGTACTGCTGGCATACAGCGGCAGAGCATTTGTCCAAAACACACTTGCATATCACCCATCTGTAGATGTGTCCCCCTGGCAAGGTATGAGCTGGGGTATATGCACATCTCAAGTCTCACACAGGCAAAACACTCTGGCTCAGTGTAGAAGTAGTGCATGCATGCCTGCAGTAGTAATTCACACTTAATCGTTTTTCAGTAGTTAAGCTTTCTATCTCTCCAAGTTCAAGGTTATATCTTGAAGGTTTTATACATATATACATAACGTATGCATCTTACATATATATACACTTCTCATTATTTTTACGTTTATACAATTAGTAGCATGTCTGGAGAACAAAATAGAGAAATAAATGTTATAACTTGTACATGTTTCAATGCAGCACAGGGTGTTTAATTCTTTAATTAAAAAAATGAGGAAAAAGCTCAGTAATTTTTTAATTACAAAAAATGAGGAAAAAGCTCAGTGGGTAGAAACATTTCATTGTACCGGTAAGAAAAAAAGGTTGCAAACAGTGTGGTTGCACCTTTCAAGACAAGTGTGTTTGTTCCCCAATTTTCCTTCTTGTTCTGGAGGAGAGGATTATTTTATTGAACTTACCACAATAGGACAGTGATTTACAGCTAACATTTTGTATGTCAAAAAGAGGCAAGTAATGGAAAATACCAACCATGTGAAATCATATCTTGTTATCCTGCTGTGATTTGGTATTCAAAAATCTTTTGTTAGCACTGGTTTGATACTTGAGGTTAAAGCCTAGTGCTGTATCGAATTCTTTATGTCAGAGAATGCTGCCTAAATGAAAGTAACTTCACACTATGAAGGCGTGGTGAATATTTTCTTTTCTCATAGTTATCTTCAAATGCTAGCATCTGAATTAATCTCACATGCCTTTAGTGGTATTCAAATGTAGTGATATTATTAGCTTCTAATATGTTGTTTGGAACTTAGATTGCCAAATTGCGAGCCATGATGAAATGTAGGTTCAAGATGTGACTCTAACTGGATATGCTGAATATCAGTGCTGATTGGGCAGGGTTTCACTCACATATGCCTATCCTTTATTTCCAGCGTCGAGGTCCTCAACGCTCCGTCGATGTGATAGTTTCATCTGCCTTCCTACTGACTCTCTCGGTTGTGTTTATCTGTTGTGCACAGGTGAGGAAATTTTACGTGTATAGAAACAACCAGGACTTAAATACTTTAAAAAATAACTTTGAGTGCCTTTTGCATTGTGATTCCTAAGTTAAAAGACTACAGCGAAAAATCAGTAACAGCGGTTACAGCTTTTCAGAAGATTAAGCTCCATTTTGTATTGTTCATTTTATCTACTTTAGTATTCTGTAAGAACTAAGGAAACTTATTGATAGCATCATTCCTAACATGATATTATTGTTGTTTTTTAAATCTGTGTCCTCTTTCATTTTCTGTCCTGGATTTTGGAACACAGGGTGTTTTTCCAACGTTTTGCATCAAAACACACATTTGCAATGACGGTTGAGATTGACCTTGGCTGATGATTTTTGTGAGAAACAAAATTGTCGGCTGTATTAGTCTGCCCTCTAGTGGAATATCTTTTAGTAAGCAACTCTATGTTTAAAGACAATTTTTACTGCTTAAGATTTTTCCTTGAGCTTCTGTTTCAGAATACAGGGAAGCTTCTGAATGGCTTCGGGTTGTATTTTGTTTCCACTTTCTTCCTTACTTAATGCTAATGTGTTTTCCTGGTAGCTAACTGTAAATATTTTAATAAGAATGTAATTTAGCAGTAACTCTGCTTGCATTCAATTTTCTGTATAATTCAGTACATTTGAGAGTATATTTTTGCTTTTATCTCATATAGTGTCTTTGCAAGTTTGAACACAAATTTAAAATTTTTTTTCTATTGCTTTAGGCATAATGAAAAAAGATGTGTCTAAATTCTGATTGAGCCTTTCAGATAATATCTTTTCTCAAGCCTCATATCTTTGACGCAATGTTGATTTTAAATTATGATTCAAAAATATTTTGTGCTTAAAAACAATCCATATACTTATTACTGGGAATTTTTTCTTGGAGTTGGGGAGATACGTAATTATTTTCTTATATTGTAATGTAAATATTACTTTGAATTAAATTTTGATTTTTTTTTTCCTCTTTTGTTTCCAGCTTCTTCACATGCATGAGATCTTCCTTGATTGTCACTACAACTGGGAACTTGTAATTTGGTGCATTTCACTAACTCTTTTTCTCTTAAGATTTGTTACTCTTGGATCTGAAACCAGTAAAAAGTACAGCAATACCTCAATATTACTTACTGAGCAGGTGAGAATTTGTATAGACCTATATTTTTGTATCTAAACAAGTCATTCATATGGTAGGTCTCAGGCATGCCTTTTAGATGTATTAAAATAGTCTGGATTAGGGTGTTAATTATGGTGTAGTGAAACAACACGGTCCTCTTTCTGGATTGAAAATTGAGGGAAATGTTTGGGATAATGACTGGAAGAAAATTAAGAGAGCGATGTGAGAGAGAGACAGAGAATGTCAGACCTTTGTTTTGCTTTAATAGGTTTCTACATTATGCTTTTCATGACAGTCAGTGTTTGAACATTTCAAGCCAGCATGGACATGGAAAGAGTCACTCCCTCTGTCCCCAGAACTTTAAAAAAAATATAAAAAAATTCAAAAAGTGCTATGTCATCAGACACTTAACTTTGTATTGAATCCAGCTTATCCTGTTATAAGTCATTTCCCTCAAAAACGCCCAAGAGCTTTATGAAATGAAAACCAAAATAGAATTCACACAATTGTTTCTCAGAAAATAAAAAGGATGCACGTCACCCTGGGTAGAACTTATTTTGGACTGGTTTCACATAGCTGGATGCCAGAGCGTATTTGCAGTGTTCTTGAGACAAACTCATGAAAGTTTGGCATTTTGGCCTCTCGTGAGAGGTCCAGCCCAAACGATTGACTGACACTCATGTGATTTAAAAAAGCACATCTGAACTGGTGTCCTTGAAAATCGCACATGAGTGTTATTAGGCTTACTGAGGGGAGAATGAAGCTTTAAAACAAAACCCCAAAAACCTGCAACAAAAACCCTAAAAGGCCTCAACCCCCAGATTCAATTTAAATGCTTTGTGGATAAGACAAAATTGCAAATTCTACTTTCTGTCAGCAAAGTTCCAGCCACTTCTGTGTGCTCTATATTCAATCTGTGATTGTCATGATTGGGAAACTAAAAGAATAGTAATTTTACATCCAGGGATTTTTTGACTCTATGCTGTTTGCTTGTAATTTTTCAAGTCCATCCAAAAGTGGTTTTAATTGGTCTTATTAATTAAGTGCCTCAGTGGTTCTTTGTTGAGTAAAATAAAATGTATCGTCTGATCAAAGTTGTCTTGCCAGTTCCCTAGTCTCAGTACGGGTATGGTAGATGATTGTATGTAAACACATTCAAGCTCCCCTCCTAATTAAAAGTTTGTGATTGAGTGTTGATCTTTTTTCATAAATGAATGAAATCATAGTAACTCTTAAAAGAGATTTGAACGTTCCTAGGGTTTATTACCTACAATTTTTTCAGAGTTGCTATATAGAGCCTTTATTCTTAGTTTATAACACTAAACACTTGAATTGTTGAAATCAGTAATTTTCTATTTAAAGACTGGGATCTCTTTGCCTCTAAAAGCATAATTTACTTTAAAATTAAATTGATAGTTCAGGAGCTTAATAGGCCTTGGAATATATTAGGCTTAGTTTTTGATTTTTTTTAATTTGTATAGGAAACTTACAGTGACCTTTTCAGGGAGATCTGATCATATTCAATTACTTTGTTTAGATGCCTGTGGCCCTTATTTCTATAACCACCTTACAAGGTAGTAAAATATATTATAGCATCATATAGCATTGCTTCCTTTCTGCAACTTCGCTTTTGCAGCTTGGTAAGAGTCTCTGTCCTCTGAAGGACTACTTCAGCATATTGCTGAATTCTTCACTTTTTTTAGTTTGTTGAAGGTCATCATTCTAAAATAAAAGGTTCATGTGTTTTTAATATATTTTTCCTTTGATGTGCTTTTGTTATGCAGTAAAAAAGAAAAATTAACCTTTGTCTGGTCTAGGAAGTCAAAGATAGGTCATTTGAGAATGAAAGCTGATGTTTCAAAATTGCTGGAAGACTGAAAGAGAGCTAATTTGTACTCTTAACTAAACTTGCTCAGAAACAATGACCTAAAAAAAAATCTGGATCACAGAAGTGTTGAAATGATCGATATACTGTTCTTCTACAGCAATGAAGAGTTTAATAGTTTTTTGAATATTTCAAGGCACTGGAAAGATTGATTTTCTGCACTCAAGGTGCTCATGAAGTACTCAATTATACTAAAATCTTTAAAGACAAGTTACACTTTAGCAGAATTAGGTTTTAGCTTTTCATTCTATTCAAGTAACTTTTGGGGCTGTTATGCCTTGTAAGGTCTGCATCCTACTAACAAAACTTTCTGGAAATGAATTGACAAACCTCAGGCAATTGTTGAAGGAGGAACAACAAATTATAACCTTACATATGTGGTTTTTCTTTTCTTGCCTAATTTGTAGATTACACTAAACTTTAAAGTTGTTGCTGTAAGAGTGTTAAACGTATTTTGTTATGTCATAAAACATTGTATTTTCCTATAGTACTGAGCCAGTATTTGTTCTTAAAATTTAATAAGGAAGCAAAAAATTTGCTCGCTTGCAGAAATGTCATTGCTGTTCTATCACATGGTGGCTAGGCATCCCTTCATTTTATTATTAAATATCTGCAAATGAATTAAATTCTTTAAATTTTGGATAAGTAGTGATACTCTTATTTTATTTAAATCAGATAAACTTGTACTTGAAAATGGAGAAAAAGCCTAATAAGAAGGAGGAACTGACACTAGTAAACAACGTTTTAAAACTTGCTACTAAGTTACTGAAGGTAAGAATAAAAATAGTATTACAGTTTTATATATAACTAAGAAACAGAATAATAGATTGCTTGATGAGTCACTTGTATTACTTCTGCAGGCAGTACAGTGTGCTTTGGTTTCAATCTGCTCTGTTACACTGATGTTACTTGTTCACACTCTACAGTCTGTTTTGTTGCAATCATTATGGATTACGATCTATTATTATATACAATAAGTTTTATTCTCTAACAGTATATGAGCAGTGTGAGAGAAAGTACTTCAGGATGGACAGGATGATGAACCCTTGAGAAATTAATGTTGCAATTTTGTTGTCTATTTTGAGTGTCAATATCTGTTTCTAGTAGTAACCTGCTTGAGGTTTTGTATTCTTCCACAAAAATAATTCCTCTTAAAAGCTGTCAGTGGTTAGTGTTTCAAATTAAAACTAGATTATACTTGATGTCTTCTTTACTCTCTGTCATAGAAGAATCCTTTTGAAAGACAGACAGAAATTGTTACATAGGTCCATTTATAAGTGAGTTAAAGATATTTAAGTCAGCTGTGCCCTTGAACAGTTTGGCAATTTTTTTTCATGGAATTTTGCTTATTAGTAGAAAAGTTCTTTGCTTATGCAATATCCTGCTTGCCAGCTAACTATGTTTGGTGGGTAGAAGATATTTCTTCATGGTGAGAGAACATGAATTTTTATATTACCTCCCATTTCTAGAGTTCTACAGAAGAAAAATCATTTTACTTTTATTCATCTGGAATAAGAGCATGGATATACTCTGGGCTTTTTTAAACTTGTTGATGCTGTTGTTATTAACAAAGCAGTGGTTGAGGTTCTTAGGAAGACTCATTTGATCCTAGATTGCCTCTGTTGAGTTCTCCTTTTCTTTCAAACTCAGAGATCTGTCATAATTTGGGAAACAAACTGTTCTGTTCTTTCAGTTGTCTGGGAGCTTCTTGCTCCAGTTCTTGCTCCAGGAATGTCTCATTCTCCTTCAGACTAAACACTGTCCTAATCCAAAACTTAATTAAGGGTTACCTGAATGCCAAATAAGAGTGATAAACTTAACACTTGAAAAACTTATTTATTTTAGGTTTGGCTTTTATGAACAAATAAAATCAGTTAGATCTAGTATTCCTTATGTGTTTTTACACTAAAATTAACAGTATATAACTTCTAATTGATTAAAGTGGCCTTTCAAAGAAGAAGCCAGTCCTGATACTACAAAAAACAAATTCATGGCTTGCCTCCCCACCTCTCTTGGCATGGTGTTACAGTACATAATCACTTCTGCTGCTGTGTAAACTATTTTTAAATTAAATTTGTCTAGCTTCAGCTTTTAGTATTCAGATGTTGTTATACATTCTGCTGTTAGGTAAAGTTCTTAAAAAGATGCTGCCAAGTTGTTATTCTTGGGTTCAGAAGTAAGGTAACAACAGTATTTTGGTTTCTCCTTCAGGGAATCAACTTCTTCATTTAGTCCAAGATAGGTCATGTAGAACAGTTCCCCAGGAATGACTGGCAAATGTAAAAGTATTTTCCTCTCCCTCAGATAAATTTCATTCAGTCCACACACCCGTCTCACCATGTTTGAGTATAGCACAACTGACACTCATTCTGTGTGCGGAGATCCCCATCGGTAGAGGGAATGGCTGAGTCATACAGTAAGCCTCTATACCTTTCCTCGGCAGTCAGGAAAATTCAACCCTATTAAGAGAAACAATTGGGTATTTTGCATATAATGGTGCTTTAAGACCTTGCTGCCTCTTTCTACCACACATTGAATTCTGGTCACTTACCCCATTGATTCCTGTACTCCAAGGAGCAGTTCTTAAAATGTAGCTTGACCTCTGTTTATTCTATCCAGCTAATAGCTGAGATGATGGAGTATTTCTTCTAGTCAGCTGAGTAATTGTTCCCAAGCAGCACACCTTTAACAGTGTGTGTGGTCCCCTCATCTCAAAAAAAGTCGGCAGCACTTGCCATGAGAGGACTGATGGAGTCAGCAAAGACTCAAAGCTGACAAAGCAACAACGTAAGTTGGGAGTTACAGTACAGCTATATGGAGAGCCTGGGTAAGCCAGTTATTGACTGTGTCTCTTGGTATTATAAGAATAAGGCACCGCAAAGCTTTTAGGACTTGATTTTGGAACAAATGAAGGGGAGTATTCTCTGTGCATTGGGTAGCAGACTTGTGCAACTGTTGGTCAAGGGACACTGTGGATGCAGAAAGGTTATCTGGATTCAAGGAGAGACTGGACAAGCAGACTAGACAAAGCACAACAGATTCAGGGTATCTCATGAGTTGAAATGTTTCTGTGCTGTGAGAACATAGGTAGGGTGAGAAATAGGTGCTGTTAATGGCAGGATGCACATCAATCCTTGATCTGATTCACTTCAGTCTTTTTCATGCTTTTCTCAGTGTTTTCAAAAATTGTTCATGTTTTACTCTTCCCAGAAATGTATCAACTGACATGGCCTTTCCAACAGGGGACTTGGCCTTTGTGCAACAAATCCCAGACCCAGACCATCACTTAGTTACTGTGAGAGTGTGCCCAAAAGTGAGATGGGATTTCTAAGCCAACTCATAGGAGCTTTAAGTGAATTCTTTGTAGCTAGTGATCAACCCAATTACGTATTTCATACCCAGTAGCTAAATGGAGTTGCTTGGTTGTTTTTTTTAAATTTGGTTTTAGATGTTTTTAATCCTTAAGCTTTTACTGAAGACAATATTATGTTGAATATTCTTACTATTTTTTTACTCCCAAAATTGGTATGATAAATCTAAAATCTAAAAAACTTTTTCCTTAAAGAATTTCTTTGCTGTTCTTCTTGGAATCATGTCTTTTATATCTTTTGTATTTGCAGCAGTTTTATACCACATTACATCTAAATGAAAAGGTTGTTCATTCTTATTTCATTTCTTTTGAAAGAAGAGGCAGAGCTCTGAAATACTTCTTTATTAAAAAAGGGTTTATAAGGCCTTGTTCAAGGCCCAGGATGCAATGCAGGATGGAGATGAAGATGAATTTAAAGCTAGAAAGTATAAATGACCAAAGCAGTGATAGTTGTTATACTTTATATAATCCACTCATACAGTTTAAAACTCTTTTTTTCTTCCTTTATTTGACATATTTCTAGGCCAGAAAACTTTGGGTGCCTTTATTCGCACACCGATAATTGAAAATTGGTGAAATAGCCTCTTTGTTCAAGTTCTGTTGCAGACTTTTTGATCCTTCCAATAGTACAAAAAATGAAGTAAAATATTGGCAGTTAAAAGGTTATTATTATTTTTTTCCTTTACCTTCCTTTTCTGGCTATGTTCATCAGTAATCATTCTCAACATTAATGGAAAAGGAGGGGAATTGCATTAGGAAAGACATTTTTGTTAAATTTACATAGTATTGAAGTAGCCTTCTCTCACAGTGGACAATAAGTCTTTTCATGTTTTTTGTGGTTCCGCTGTCTGTCGGCTCTTTTAACACTGAAGGTGATTTCTGGAAAACTATAAGGAATTCTAAAATGATGGCACCTTGGTGCCAGGAAAACTAGTTCTCTGTTTTCCTGGTTCCATGAACAAATTGGTAGATGCTCTAGATGGGTAGCCTCCAATTTTTTGGAGGGTTGTTTAGATGCCATGAGTCAGCAGTCAGTTAACGTGATGGGTATTTTCTTGCACATTGTTTTTTATATGCAGAAGAATAGGATAATGTTTTACTCCACTGTGACTTAAAGACTTCCTAAACTACCTAATATCGCTCAATACGTATGTGAACAAAAACCGTTTTGTAAGTTTTGCTTTTTAACGATGTTGTTTTGCATTACTAGGAACTGGACAGTCCCTTTAGGTTATATGGGCTTACCATGAATCCACTGCTTTATAATATCACCCAAGTTGTGATCCTGTCAGCTGTTTCTGGTGTCATCAGTGACCTGCTTGGATTTAATCTAAAGGTAACTAGTCGATAAGCATCCTTTTTTTTTCCACCATGGCATTCAGAATGTTATGATAGATGGGTCATACATAGTAGCCTAATGAATTCTTGACTGTATTAACTAAAAAATTTATTGTTAGAAAATGATTATGAAATTTAAGTTATATCAGAAGAATAGTGATGTATTTGTCAAAGCAGCTCTTTTAACATTTTTTTTGCATTTGTGGCTCTCTAACTTCATTTAGGACACTTAATTACCAAGAATTTTTAGACGTAAATACAGAAACATTCATACACTTAAGTGCTAGACTTATTTAAATTTTCTTCATACCCCAGATCTGATTTCTCTCTTGAATTCCTCATTTTTGACTTTGTAGCTCTTTGAGGGATGCAGAAAGAAGCCGGCTATCCTTGTCTTGCACTGCAGTAAAGTATTACAGTAGATACAGTATTACCGTGACCAGCCTTACACAGTGCCATTTTGTCATGGCTGAAGGACTGTCTTCTTAGGTCCTACCCTCCGGCCCCCTCTGAACTGCAAACTCTGGAAACTAGTTGAAGATTCAGGTTATGAGGCATGTTAATTTCCCCAAGCTTGTAGCACAAAGCCCTTACTTGGCCATTGAGTTTGCTTATGTCTACCCATTTTTTTCCTATTAGAAGTAAATGAATGTAAAATTTATTTTGTGTATCATCAAATATACAGCAAATACAAAAAGAGAAAAATGTAGTGATACTGCAGTTTTGGTAAACAGAAAGCTGAGATGGGAAATAATGTTGATTTACTGCTCTTAACTTTTCCAGCTCTGGAAGATCAAATCTTGACAATATATAAAGAAGATGAGATAACACAGTGTTACAGAAAAGCTCATTGATTGACAAAACTGCCTCAAAGCAGCCACTGAATCTGTATTTCAGATGCTACAACCTCTTCAAGGATGTTGTTTGGAAAATTGAAGTGTTTACATCTGACTGTCTTGTGCAATCTTCATATTTATTTCATCTTCTCACTGTTTTATGTTCATTTTAGTTGACATTTATATTTTATTTTCAAACTTATTTGTTTAGTTTTTAAAAGGGTCAGATTTGCAAAAGGTCAAAAACTGTGTGTCTGAGAACTTGAAATCCTGGAAATTTATTACACTAAATTACTGTATCTGTTGTTAAAGCTGAAGCCAATGCTGAACACTTTTAGTTACAGTAATGCTATATGGAAGTCATTTGGGTTTTGATAGTGTGGTAAAATTGATTAGCATATTTCATTTGCACCAATCATAGCATCAATAGAAGTTTGGTTGCAATAGAAAAGTGAGACGTACAAAAAATAAAGTACTGACAATACAGTATGACAGGTAGCAGAAGTATTTTATATTACTTTTAGAAGCAAGTGGGAATTTTTAGTATTTTGAGTAATTCCAGGATCTAAACTCATGTAAGCTGCAGTTTAAATATCCTGGGATATTAATAAGGTATTATGTAACAAGTCAACAAGTGCTCTTTGATAACACTTTTATTAGAGCAATAATTGTAAATGATTACCATGCTGTATGATATTTTGATAAAATTAAATATTGTATTTATTTGAAATACCGAGCTGTTCTGCGCAGCTCTGACTGTGCATGCTCAATATGTGCACTTTTTATTGTTACTTTTAATGAGAAACTTTATATATATACATATAAATGTATATTAATTGGAATATATTATGGTGAACTATGGAGCAGTATATATTATATGTTGAAGTTGAATATTTAAACAAGCGAAAGATTTACTGATGAAAGGAATGCTATGAATGACTGAGCATGAGATAGATAGATGCTCTCCTCTTGTACACTATAGTATATGCCATTCATACCACATTGAAGTTTAAGAATAGTTAAACGCAGAAAACAAGTTCCTCTGGTGAGCAACTGAGCTCACGAAGCCTGGTGTTCTGCACGTTTGTGTCTTCAAATAACCTCATTCCTCCCCAGCAGGGGTCCTTCCCTGGTGCTTTTCTGGCTGGAATTTCCCAGCCTTGGGTTTCCCACCTCTCCCTGCCTTCCCCAGGGACCAGTCATACTGAGTCATGGTCATTCAGAGTGACTTAAGTTCATTGGAACAACATTTCCATCTACAAATTACATCGGGAGGATTAATATCACCAGGCGCAAGTATTCTTACATTTTATATTTCTAAAACAGTGGGCTCATATTGAAAAATGACAAGTAATTAGGTGACAAGAGTCTGGACATTGCAATGTTTGCTAATCTTCAGAATCTTGGAAGATTTGAAGTAATGGATCTTAAACTTATGTGGTATAAAAATATTTTTATATATAAAGCAACACAAACAAGCGTTTTGTATTTTATTTGCCTCTGTACTAATGTTTAATAATGACCAAAGTGCATTCTGGTTTTTCAAAGAATGTATTACTGGAGCTTTAAGAACATACTATATTTAGTTTCTCATGTGAAAACTTCAGCTGCATCTGATCTGTTTCTTCTTTCTCTGTTGTTTGATGTTGGGATTGTTTTTAAAAATTAAGTACATTTTATACTCAATTTTTTCCAGATTATGGTACAGACCTACACAGAACTTAATTTTGCACAAAATATATTTTAAGAAAAAAAGTACAGCAGGAGTTCTATGGGTGATAAAAGATAAGGCTATTGCTTTTTAAAGCCTGTCACTATTACAAAACCATTCTTTGCTCTAGAATGGAATTATTTTAAAAAATCTAAAATGGTGAATATACGGTCTTCAGTACCTAGAAAAAAAAAAATGGGAGGGAGGGAAAACATTGCGGTCTTGGTTGAAAGTGAAATTAGTTTAACCATGTATATACCTCAGCAACTAGCACTGTGCTGGATTGTTGCACTAACAAATTGCGGCTTGGGGAGAGCAAAAGATTTGTGAAATGAAATTAAAAATAATAAAAAACCTTTATTTGCTACCATTAGGTATATTCATTATGTTAAAAAAGGGAGAGGTTTATTCTCCATCCCTCAATATGGAAAATCCAGTATGAGAATAGAGGCAAGTAGAAATATGGCAGATCTTGCGTGTTAACTGTTATTTTTTGCCACATGTTTTGTAACTGAAAGTGTGATCAGGCTTGGAATAAAGCTTTCTATGGTTGATGGTAAAAAAGAAAAAAAACAATGGCGGTGAGCTCTATCTTTTAGTGATATCCAGCGTATTTCTGAGTCTGCCTGTTTTGATTTAAAACTATATATTCTATTTCAATGAAAGCATATTTGGGAGAGAAATCCTGCACATGGAATGCAAACGACTGTTGTTAAAAATGCACTTTATTGCAAGAAAAGAAACTTTCAGACACTTTTAGTTATTCAAAGTAGTTTAATTTTATTAAGGCTACTGGGCATGCAGCTTCCAAGTAGCTGTTTCAATTTGAAAAACACTGAAGCAAAATTCAGACCTATTTCACCAGGATTTAAGGGATTCATTTCAATCACCATTTTGACTGTTTCATTATGTCACAAGATACGCTTTCTTGTAAAAATAAAAATACAAGCAAAATCAAAGCAAAATGTTTCAATAACATCTTATGGAATATTTGGACGGAATTAATGTGTGATAACTTACGTATTTTATTTGTTTGTTTACCGATTAGTGAAAGATTTTCTAACAGAAAACTGTTCCGTTAGCAGCTCTCAAACACCCATTTGTATTAGCTTAATTTTGGCTTTTCCAAAGCTTAGTCTTTGGAATTTAAATGTGTTCTTCTAGTGGTATCCCCGTGACCGCTGGTTACTGGGCAGTGGGTTGTACTCATCACTTGGGTTCATTTGCTCACTTTCTAAACTTACTCCAAGTGTAAGCTATTTACAATTTAAAATTTCTTTTGATGGTCATGAAAGACACTACATACATTGAGAAATTAACATTTTTTGAGAGCCATTCTTTTTAACATCCATCTCTAGGTGACACCTTAACGTGCCAGAATTCTCACCTGAGTGTGAAGATACTGCCAGAAAACGTTATGAACAGTGCAAGTTTCTTTGGTATAGATCCTGTCTAAGTACCTTCCAAAATAGTTATGGGGCTGAAGATGATAGGATCTGATTGATGCATTGTTGCTTACTTTCTTGCTTCAAATAGCGCTCCATTTTTATCAATCTTGACCCGTCTTAAAACTGCCCAATCCAGTAGAAAATCCTATGTGGAATTGAAGCAGCTGTCAGTGTTCAGGTAGACATTCAGCACATGCTGAATACGTCCTCTGTCTTATACTGGTTGTTATGACTGGGAAATCATAGAGTGGCTTAGGTTGGAAGAGACCTTAAAGGTCATCTAGTTCCAGCCCCCTTGGCATGGGCAGGGACACCTCCCACTAGAGCAGGTTGCTCAAGGCCCCATCCAGCCTGGCCTTGAACACTTCCAGGGATGGGGCATCCACAGCTTCCCTGGGCAACTTGTTCCAGTGTCTCACCACCCTCGTCCTGGTACATCCTAAAGGGAGAGTTGTATTTCTACAGTCCCTCCATTAGGGGCTCCAAGGTCTTCCTCAGAGTGTGCTTCTAGCCCCCTGGATTAGGATTGAGACAGAATTTGCAGTGGATGGTGATGGGAAGCTCAGTGATAGTAACAAAAAACTACAGCAGTCAGCAAGGAAGCTGTGAGTCTGATCCCTTGTCACTTGGTCTTGCTGTGAATGCAAGATGGTCATCTTGCAGGCTCAAGAGTGTTGTTGACCCAGCTGTAGGTACTGTGTCATCAGACTAAATCATGTGCAGAGTTTGGATCTAAATGTAGAAGATCGTCTGCAACCAGTGTCAAGGTTGGTCAACTATTGCCACCAGACGTTTTTGCTCATTAGTCACTTTAATCCTCGTGAATACTGTGGAATCCTCATGGACTTTATGGGGAACTGCAATCTCGAGGACATGGCAGACTATTGTGTAATATTGGATGTTTTGTATGGGGGATGTTCTATGTGAAGGAAAATGTGTCAACCTTCTTCTGACTGTATCCCTAGTTCACCACTTAGATCAGCTTCTCCAGCCCCAGGCCAGCCCCTTGCAGAGATGTTCTCTTGGGGCCGGTGGTGGAACACACCACTACCACCACAGCAGCCTGGAGGTTGCTGGCTGTTCTGTGCTTCAGCTGGGACTCCACCAGGTCTAAGGCAGATGAGGCCACCTGGCAACAAGATATCAGAAGGTCCTGCTTTAGTTCCGTCATGCCAAAATGCAATGCAGGATTTTCTAAGCAGGTATGTAAGACCATGGATTTTAATTGTTGTATATTGCTGAAAAAGCTCAGGCCAGAATCTAAGTCCCATCTTGGTTTCATCAGGGAAATTTTGCACTGTGACAGTAGCAAAAAAAATAGGAAAGAGCACAGAAAGCTATTTGGATGATGCTGGCTGGGTTAACTGTCAGGTTGCCAGTATGAGCTTGTCGTTTGAGAACTTCCCGCTGTCACCTTCAGTACATGTCCTTATGGAATGTCTTAATTATGTAAGTGTAACATATCCCTATAGAGATAGTTTAGATTAAATGTTAGAGAGTCAATATGTAACCTCAGGGAGTTAAGAATAACTCCCAAAATGTTATTATGAAATAATGTAATATTAATTTTAAAAATTTATATTTTTACATTTTCTGTTCCTATTTTTTCCACTCTTTAATCATTTTACACTTGAGATGACACTTGCCATCTTTAAATAAAATTTCTGAAATTGCTGCAGATTGGGTTTCCTGACAAAAAGTCAATTTTCTGAGCTTTAAGTGATGCCATGTCTCCTGCTACTGGTATCAGGATTCTCTGGAGAGAGAAATCAAGAGAGATTTTCCTTTTCCTTTCTAGCTCTTGAGAGATGAAGCTACAACCTTTAGTAAGGACACAAGCACCTGTGATAAAATGAACAGCACCGATTGCTGGTCAGACTCAATTTTTCCAGTATAAGTTTTTATTATCTGGAGTAAGAAATAAGGTCATGCTGCAGAAAGGTTTGTCCTTTTTGCTTTCTTTTTTTCCTAGGTTTGATTAATAAATTCAAGCAAAAGAAAGCACGTGCAGTTTAGGGACAAGCTTCTAAAGTTATTCCATGTGTTACTAATTTAATTTATTAAATTAGTCTTTATGTTTAAAAATGACAGTACTTTATGTTTATGCCCACTTGTATCCTTAAACACCCACCCGACCCTCTTGGATTCTAGCCCTTACGAACAGCTCCTGCCCCTCGAGCACAATCTTATTGGTAATGAAATGTGTCAGGGATTAGGAGGCAGCCTCCTGACAATATCACGATCCAAGGCCAAGTCTCTAGACACATGGTTGTAAATTGAGTGTAACCTTATGCTTCTGCTCTATCTCACATGTGTGAATGGGTGGGAAGTGAATTACTTGGCTAATTTAAAAATGCAGTTAAACAAACGGGACCTGAGTGGTAGATGGCCATCAAAACAGCGAGTTTAGGTGAAATAGTTGTTTTACTTTGGTGTATCAAGAAGCGCTCTAATATTTCATCAAACCATCTCTACAGTAGCGCTGATTGGGATCAAAGTCAGCTAAACCAGTCTAGGATAAGGGCTTGACCCTGGTGGAAGGTCACTCTCCAGCAGCTCTGCCTGCCCTCCTGCCACACCTGTGGCCGTGGTCGTACACTTTGCACGGGGTTCATTGACCTGAGCTTCACGTGTCTCGAAGTCAGCTGCTGAACGGACCAGAGGCTCCCTTTGCAGTCGCTAGAAACACGCGGTGACCTTCAGAGGGGGATTCGTCCAGCTGATCTTTGACACCAATTTGGTGATCCTCTGGGGTATTTCTGTGGTGAGTATAAAAGGAAAATATTGTGTAGAGTCAGATATGAAACTTTCAGCTACCTAAATTAAGGCAGATTAATCCTACTTTGCTGTTATGTTCTGCAGTGAAGCCTTCAGTGTTGGCAGCTGTGTAATTACTTCAGCTGCCTTTGGAAAAGAAGACTTTTTTGAAATTTTTTTTTTTTTTTATGGATTTGCTTCTAGGAAAAAAGGGTTTCCAAATGCGAATTCCATAATCCTGCAGCAGCGCTCAGAAAATCTCCCCCCGAGCTGCAGTACTCCGGCTGCTGAACTGCCCACCCCTGCACATCCCGCTGCTCCCCAGATGGCAGGGCGCAGTCATGGCCAGCACCGGAATGACACCCAGGTACCTGAAGAGATCTGCTTCTGTATTGCTAAGATGAGGAACTTGAAGGCCGGATAAGATCAGCTCTAAACTTGACCCGCTCGTGGGGCAATAAGTACCCTTCACGTTGCTCTCGCTGCCTGGGGCCTGGAGGTCTGGGGCCTGCTGGTGGGTTGTCTTGGTTTTCCTTTGCCTCTGGCCCTCACAGTGGAATAAAAAGCAGCCAGAAATTAGGTCCTTTATAAAGAAATCTACCTTATATCTACATCTGCTTCATACCTCTCCATATATATCAGAGGTTGGTCTCTTCTCCCAAGTCACAGGTGATGGGACAAGAGGAAATGGCCTCAAGTTGTGCCTGGAGAGGTTCAGGTTGGATATTAGGAAAAATGTTTACATGGAAAGGGTTATTAAGCATTGGAATGGGCTGCCCAGGGAAGTGGTTAAGGCACCATCTCTGGAGGTATTTAAAAAACAGGTTGACATAGTGCTTAGTGGCATGGTTTAGTGATGGTTTTTGTCAGAGCTAGGTTGATGGTTGGACTAGATGATCTGAAAGGTCCCTTCCAACCTAGACAATTCTATGATTCTATGAAATGCTGTTCCTGTCTTTTGCAGGGAGTCATAGGGGTAACTTTTCTTTCATTCTTCACCTGTTACGCTGAAAATCCTGTATGGCAACCCTGCTGCGAGATGTTAAGGTGCAGTTCCATAGAGCTCTGAGCCCATCCAGAAGCACAGAGCGCTCCTGCTTGGCAAGGATCCTTTGTGCGGGTCAGACATTGCCACGTGTGTCCTCCCGGCAGCTGGAACCAAGGGTACCCTGTGCTCAAAAGGAGCAGAGGTGAGAGAGACAAGGCTTTCCATATGTCTCCTACCTTATCTTCTGGCTGTAGTTTTGCAGCTGAGTCAAAGATACTCCGAGCAGGCCTTCACTGGCTGCACAAACGATGTTTGCAGGGCAGATAAAAATAGTAGCAAAGATCTCCGGCTTGCAGAGGGGGAGCCATGACATTTTACCCCTGTCCTCCAGCAAGGCATGCAGGTTCCAATCTTTTCTAAACCCATGCTGTGGAGTTAGACTGCTTCTAAGTGTATTTGGTAAGTTATTAATTCATCTGCCCTATGTGGATGGTTGAAATAACCCTACGATGACAACGGGGGGCTGGTTCTGGAGACCTGTTTCTGTACCAGGCTGTGGCCCCGGCACTTGTGCTGTTCCCGTGCAGGCAAACACTGCAGGAAGAGCAAAGTACCACATTTAACCTGCATTTCTCATCTCCCATTTGCTCATTGCCTTTTAAAGTAATAGCTCTTGATGGTAGATAGCCAACACTGAATATAATGAGGTGAACCTGTCCCTAGTCTTATCAATGTGAATGTTGCCATGGGACAAGGTCTCTGATAGGTCATAGAATGGTTTGTGTTGGAAGGGACCTTAGAGATCATCTAGTTCCAACCCTCCTGATATGGCTAGGGCCAACTTCCACTAGACCAGGTTGCTCAAAGCCCCATCCAAACTGGCCTTGAACACTCCCAGGGATCCACAACTTCTCTGGGGAACCTCTTCCAGTGCCTCACCACCCTCAGAGTGAAAATTTTCTTCCTGATGTCTAATCTAAATCTACCCTCTTCCACTTTCAAGTCATTACCCCTTGTCCTAACACTACATGCCCTTCTAAAAGTCCCTCTCCAGGTTTCTTAGGCCCTCTTCAGATATTGGAAGGCTGCTATAAGGCTTCCCCGGAGCCTTCTCTTCTCCAGGCTGAACAACCCCAGCTCTCTCAGCCTGTCTTCATAGGAGAGGTGCTCCAGCCCTCTGATCATCTTTGTGGCCCTTCTCTGGACCTGCTCCAACAGGTCTGTGTCCTTCTTGTGTTGAGGACTCCAGAGTTGGACGCAGTACTCCAGGTGGGGTCTCACCAGAGCAGAGGGGCAGAATCACCTCCCTGGACCTGCTGGCCACACTTCTTGTGATGCCACCCAGGATACGGTTGGCTTTCTGGGCTGTGGGTGCACATTGCTGGCTCATGTTGAGCTTCTCATTGACCAATAACCCCACGTCCTTCTTCTCGGGGCTGCTCTCAATCCATTCTCTGCCCAGAAGAGAAGTCTTTCAACTTCTGTGCTTATGAGAGACCTGCCTGTTCGAATCTCTTGCTGGTTTGTGCTACGCCTTGTTTTCACTGCTCATGGAGCTGACTGAAGCAATTCCTTCCTCTCCTGAGTGCAGCTGCACATTTTTGTTGCCATGCTGTTTGCTACTCCAACCCAGTTGGGGTTTTCTTTTAACGGGATTTACTTCAGTGGTGTTTATACCATGAGCATTGGTACTGATACAGCCACGCTAGCAATGCACAGCGGTGAGGGGGTAGAAACTTGAAGCTGGCTTGTTGGCTGCAGAAAGCGTATTGTGTAGCGACACGCAGCAGTGATCACTGGCATCAACCTTGGAATAAATAGGAGCCATTGAAGCTCTTGAAATGGGATTAATTCCCGTTGTGTTTAGAGTGGAATTAATACAGTGAATGCAAATAACGTAGACAGCCAACAATTTTGGCCTAGAGGTGACATAACGCTGCAGTTAGAGACCGCAATTATTTCCTATTCTTCTTTCCCCCACACATGGGCACATTGTGCATGTCAATTGCACCACAAATCCTGGCTTCCTAGATAAAAATAAAAAATTAAAAATTCAAAGTACACAAAAGAATAATTGTGAAATAATTGTTATAACTTGGAGGAAGCAACAGATGTTTCACTTGTTGCTGGAACTCTCTGAAGGAGAACTAATTCTTCGAGCATATCGAGTACATGCTAATCAGAAACATTTTTCTCTATGCAGCAGCAGCATAATGGTATTCCTCAAAATGTTCTTTGTGTTAGCTTAATAATGCACAGCCAAAGGAAGCACTACTGGGACTAGTGTAGCAGGTTTTCCCTCTATCTTTATATTTTGTTTCTTCTGAATTTTCTTAACTGGACCAGTAACCTTTCTTGAAATAAAAGGCAAAATAGATTATTAATGCTTGAAAATCCCAAGACCTGGTTGTAAAAAAAAAAATAATTAAAAAGTCTAGTTTCACTGAAGATAAGGTTGGTGCCTTGTTGAAGTTACTACTGATAATGCAGATTTAACACCTGGAGCTCACAGGTGGGGATTGTACTGAAAACCACAATGCACTTTCCTCCAGATCTGACCTTTTGAACCAGCTCCTTCTAACAACAGCTGTGACTTCTACTCATCAAGATACCAGCCCGGCTCTACAAAACTAATAGATGTCATTTCGGTACAAGAAAAATGATGTAGATTAGACAGCTTGGGTAGTGGTTGAGGTATCGAACATTAAAAAAGTTCTGCTGACCTTAGATGCGAATAGACTGGAGAGGATCCAAAGGAGGGCCACGAAGATGACCAAAATACCATCCGACCCTGCTCTATGAGGAAAGACTAAAGGAGTTAGGTTTCCTCTCCCTGGAGAGCAGAAGGTTCAGGATGACTTCATGGCAAGGACCTCCCTTCACAAGGAGCCACATGGAGAAGACAAGGGTCAATGGGTACAAATTGCCTATTTCAGCCATGGAAAATTTCCTTGCATCCACAGACCTATGTTCTAAAAATGCAAAGACTTCCATTGTATCAGAATAAAAAACAAGCCAACAGATAAAAACCAACAAAGATCAACAAGCAGGACTGCAGAGCTGTTGATTTCCTGCAATGCTACTTATCAAAAGCAATTACAATTTGGGAAAACATTTCAGACCCTTACAGATACAGTTGTTCCAGTGACCAACCAACTTATCAGTGAAGAAACTTTTCCTGATGTCCAGTCTGAACCTTACCTGATGCAGCTTCATCCCACAGTGTCCTGTCTCTGATCACCAGAAAGAGGAGATCAGCACCTCCCCTTTCACTGTCCCTCGTGAGGAAGTTGTAGACTACGATGAGGGCACCCCTCAGTCTTCTCTTCTCCAAGCTGAACAAACCAGGTGACCTCAGTTGCTCCTTGTAAGTCTTGCCATCAAGGCCTTTCGCCATCTCAGTCACCCTGCTCTGGACACACTCCAGTAGTTTGATGTCCTTCTTATATTGAGGCATTCAAAACTGCACACAGTACTTGAGGTGGGGCTGCACCAGTGCAGAGTGGGACAATCCCCCCGCCTCGACCAGCTAGCTGTGCTGTGCTTGATGCGCCCCAGGACATGGTTGGCCCTTTTTGCTGCCAGGGCACACTGTTGACTCATATTCAATTTGCCATCAACCCAAACCCCCAGATCTCCTTCCGCGGCCCCAGGGCTCCAGGAGTCAGGGAGAGCTCACATGGCTATGAGCATGGAGAAGGACAAAATAGATACCATATAAAGGGCTGGTATTTGTTTTAAAAGCAACCCCGGAAGGCTCCACCCCCTTGTTAGAGTATCAGAGAGACACGAGTGGCATTTCTTGCTTTTTTTCTCTTTTCAGCATTAACAGTAGTACATCTCTGGGTACTCGTGCCATGTACTAAAACATATGGCAAATTACTTGCCCATATGGGTTCGAAGAGCGATGTGTGTTCGGCAGTTTAAACCCCAGAACAATCAGAAGACGAGCTTTGCATTCCAAGCTGGAGAGCATGGCAATCATCTCACATTGTCTAGACTTTACTTCTCTCTGTCATTTTTACATATTTTGCAGCGATTACATTCATTTCCTCTGGCTTCCTTTCTGCCAAGATCCATCTGCAACTTAGAATCGGTTAAGATAGCTTTTCATATTCATGGTATTAGTCACTGTGAGCATATTTGGAGCGAACACTTCTGATGCTGCCATCCATTTTCGTTATAGTAAATTAATCCCATTCTGCGAGGGTGATAGAAACTGGGTTTTTTTTTGATTTATCTATGCAGATATCATAAATGAAATGAAAAAAGTCATGAAGCCATGTTTAAAAATAATGATTAATCTCATTTTTCTTAGAAGATGTATTATCAGACAGATATGATAGAGAAAACTCATTACTCTGGCTGTAAAAATGTATTAATTAAAGGACTGTGTTACAACAAAAAATGAAGACAAACTTATTACAGAGTAATTTTCATTAGAAACTAGTGAAAGTGCAGTTCTTGACTAGCTGGAATTAGGGGTTAATACTCTCCTTTTTGGTTTGCTGATGTTGATGGGATTTTAAATGACTTTTGACAAGTTTGAATAATATTGCATATATTAGCAAACAGTCCATCAGCAGGCAAAGGCAAGTGCTGAGATAACAGTGAAACCTCCTAACATGAGGAAGGGCTGGAAGGTGGACTTTAATCAAACCCTCTGGATTCCTTGTGCTTCCTCAGCTGAAGGGAACATTCTCTTACCTGAAAGTACTGATTTAGTTGTACTTTCCTATTGCCTTGGGCTGAAGCTAAAAACCTTGCTCTCAATCACTGCTTTCCAAAGTAGGGAGCACGGAAAAATTGCCTTCAAGATTTTACTGCCTCAGGGTTTGGGCACCAATATACCAAGCAAACAGATTTTTTGGTATAGGCAGGAGCTTGGTGATTTCGTGTTCGAGGGAGCAGTGAGCCACCCTGCAGGTGCTATGGAGCTCACAGCTCAACTGTATGAACGTCTCTCTCCAAATTCTTCATGTGTGTAGCCCTGTCCTTGAGCTGGAAATCTGGGAGTCCATCTGGTTTTGCTCATGCAATTGATACGTGTGTTGCTGTCTGAGCAGGTAGTTCGCTTCCTTTCAGCTGTCATGGAGTTCCAGTCTGGTGTGAGTCTTGGGAAGCTGCTGTGGTTTGGGGGGTGCTTCGGGTCGCCGGAGCAAGGCGCTGGCCTGAGCACTCGATGCAGTCCCCCTTTTCTGCAGGGCTTTGCTCTGCTCTTCTCTGCACCCTTGGTGCTGCCCCGAAGTGTTACACGCTGCCACCCACACGCCTGCTTTGCACCATGCGCACAAGTGAGATACGTGTCCCTGAATAGCTTTTTCCTCCTTAATTTTAAAATTCCTACTTTCTGCCATTTTACCAAAGTGGGTGCGTACGCACATTGCAAACCTGTGCCTATCCCCCAGACTCTCTGGCAGAACATCAGAACGTATTTACAGCCATGTAAGGAGACCAGACCCTCAAAGCGTTGGTTGATAGGTGATCAAGCGATGAACAGTAGATGGGATTTTACCTGCAGATCACTGCCATGATTTGCACAGCAGGGCTGCTCCTTCCTCATCCTGCCCCGCTTCACCCCGACTCAGCCCAGTGCCCCCCAGCCCAGCTGGGGTGCTGAGCTGCTCTGCTCCATCCTGCCTGCAGATGGGGACTGAAAACTACATTTTGAAGGCACAGCTACACCGAGCCACATTGCAGCTTGCTTCCAGAAGGCAATTACTCATCCCCTGCAAGCCAGGCTCTACCTCCTCCTGAGACCCGCATTTCTTGAAGAGGGGAATGCAGTGTTTAAAGAGCAGCAGTCCTTCCCCTTGAGCTGAATTCCCAGGTCCTCTGCTGAAAAACAGAAGGAACCTGAAGGACCAGCAATAGATAGAATTTATCAGTGCAGACTGCTGTAAAAAATTGGCTCAAACATGTGTAACTGCATACAAATACACACACGTACACATATATTAATTTAGTATGCTCTGTTTTATATATCAAATAGAAAATGCTAGGTAAACAAAACCATGGCTGAAGTGTGCTTCATGTTACCTACACTGGGCCGTGAAGCAGCAGTGAAAGGCAGCTTGCCAAGCCTGCTACTGATTCTCTGTGAATGGGATGTTTGGGCTGCAGATGATCCAGCTTGCATTTGTTACACTGATAATCAGAGATGGCTGCTGTGCATCACGCTTCTCAGCTGAGGTATAGTGCCGTGGGACTGTGGTTATGCATATTCCCAGGCCAGCCCAGCTTTGGAGATGACGTGGAAAAGCACGACCAAGCCATCTGGGTGGCTCTGCCTGGAGGTGTCTGGATTTCTCCGTGGCAGGCCAGAGTGGTGCTGCAGCACTCAGCACCCCTGCAGCCTGTGCTTCACTTTGGATAGAGCAAATCTAGATATTTGCATCCCAGAATGTGCTGAAATCTTGCAGGACATGTAAGAATTTGGAGAGAGCCCAAGCAGGGGACTCAACACCTGGCTTTTATGTTCCTCGTAAAAGGTTTGAAGTGCTCAAGTAGCCTGGTACTCAGTTGGGGGTGCTTCTCCCTGCACTGTAATAAACTGGGCATGACAGCCAATTTCTCTTCCAGGTGTTATATGAAATTCTGTCCACCCTGAAATCAGAGGTTTATGTTTGATTTCAGTGGAGCCAAGCTTTCATTTTTATTTCATAGGGAGTTTGCTCTGATTTATATGATTAAGAGCTTTATAAAACTTATTATTCTTGTAAGGATGCATTTTTTTGCTGGTTTAGAAGCTTTCTAAGTATGGAGAGACAGGTAGACCCACAAATTATGTCTCTAAGGTGAGAGTGTTTTTGTGACTGTAAGCAGTAATAGTGATAAACAGGGAGAAAACCATGACAGCCTTATGCTGCTTTGCACCCCACTAGGGTGTAAATACATAAACGAGAACATGCTCAGAAAAACATGAACACCTCAAATTTAGCCACCCAATACAAATTCCAGGTGGGGAGGGAGGAGTGTGAGGCAGGTAATGCCACTCTGAATTTTCTTCTCTGTCCTGAATCAGCCCTTATGTCTGTCCTCTCCCTGATTTTCAGATTGAAGGCTTATAAACTCTGCTTGTTTACATTTGCAGATCTTTGGTATATTGATAGTTTAAAAAAAAAACACAACAAAAACCCAGATGGATCCAAGTCTTTTTTTGTGTTCATGTTAAAAAAGACTGCAGAATGAGAGACGTTGGATCTTTTGCCTCAGCTTCCACAAAGAGCTGCTATGGGATGGTGGCATTAGGATGCTGATGCTGCAGCTGCTCTCAGGTTCCTTAGCAGGACAGAATCCCCACATTTATCATTGGTTCTCTGAGGTTTGTGAGTCTTGGCTTTACTATACATTGTATGTGCTTGAGTCACAGGGATGCAGGTGGTCCAAACTCTGGTGGTGTCAACTATTCTTGTTGCAGGGGAATGGCATTTCGAAAGAGCTCTGCTGGGACACAGGCTGCCACAACTCATCCCGCACAGTTGTGTTTGTGAATGTTGATCTTGTGACTCACCCCAAAGTCTCTTCCCTTCCTATCTCCTTGGTGTCTCTGAGTTCCCACCTACATCACCCATGCCGGGCTTTACAAGCTTTACAATTTCTTTTGTTAAGTATTGAAACATTTTCCATCACTTTGTCACGTTTTACAGGTTCTTGAGAGGCTGAATTTCCAGAGCATTTTTTGTTGAACAGCCCAAACTTTAAGTCTCAGCTGTCTCTCAACTTGTAGTCTCACTCCGCCAACAGTTACAGCCTTTGATCATCAAAATTTCTATTATGCTACTTGATTAAAAGTATTCAGAACTCAAGGTGAGAGCAGACAGAGATTTACATTTGAAGTGATTTATTAACCTGCTGTAATTTAAGGTCATGCTAGTTTCAGAATATTGTTAGTTCTTAATTTCTGTCTCTCTTTGTGCTATCCAGTAATAGACAACTAACGTTACTTTAATTCAAAGGGTTTTTTCTTCCTTGGAGGAAATATTAGAAGGAAATAGAAATTCTGTAGTAGGCAAAAGGGATTAGGAAAAAAAGTCCTTTTGAATTCCTATTCTCAAAATCCCTAGGCTACAAACACAACTGGTTAAGATATCACCTAGGTAAGAAATAGAAAAATTACCTCCGGGTGTCCCAACTCACACAGTACTCTTATGTCACCTACTCAGTAGCAACAGAGTGTCAAACTGAGCTGTGAATGGTGCAAATATATACAGATTTTGCTTGGTTGTACTACAATCTCCTTTTTCTTATGATATGAAAAATCCTGGATGGGTTTATTCTAGAATAGACAAACATTTCAGCTATGGTGCTCGTATGATGGTCACTATGTATAGTGGCCATAATATCCTGCTCTTCTACCAGTGCTACTGCATGGTGCAGGGGGGATAACAGTTTTAATCACTTGTCCTGTTAACCAGCCCCTAACTGTCCTTCAGAAAACTGAGGAAGTTAAAGAGTATCTTGGGATTCAGGCAGGGTGCAGACAGGGCTCATTAAGCACACCCACTTTGTTGTCTTCATATGGGACACCTTTTATTGCCTTGAGAATAGAAAAATAATTTGATATACATAAATACAAGTACACGGTTAACCTACGAAAAATAACATCAAATGCAAAATTCAGGTTTCGTGACAGAAAACCAAAATGATCCTAGAATGAGAGAGCTTCAGGCCTGAATACACCTATAAAGACTTTACTGGCAAAACTCCGACTGAGCAGAGCTGCTTGTGTGACTGTCAGGATGTGTTTTTGTCAGTGTGCGTGTGTGTGTGTGGGCTTGTACAGGTCCTCTTTTGCCCTGTTTGGGCAGGAAAGTTTTGCTTCATTTTCTGTTCCTCGCCAAACATAGGACATGTGCAATTAGGTAGAAACAATTTCTGCTTCTGTGTCCCCAAAGGAAGAAGGGAGTACCCAAGTATTGATTTCTTCCATATTCTGTAAGGACTTTCTCCTGTTTCTTTGGGAGACCTGGGCTTTGATTTTTAAAATAGCCTGTATTCTTTTAAAAAAAAGAAAAAAAATCATAAGCACAAGGTATGGGGGGAAAAGCAGACCAAACAAAACAAATAATTCAGGAGGCCTGCAAAAAGGAAAGGTAAAAAAGTCTGGGGTAGCTAGAGTTGGGATGGTGGACTATGTGTCAGGGACAGACGTGTTGAGGGGTTCTAGGCAGAAGCACCTGAAAGAAAGGACCCGTGATGCAGGAATTGCACTCTGAGGGAAACTGTGTGTGTGGTCTGTTAGAAACACACATTTTTCTCTAACAGCTGTACACCAAACCCTGAGCTGCTGTCTCTAGACACTTGGACGCGCATCACAGTGAAATGCAGTGTCATCTCGTTGGGAAGAGGACACAGGGTCTGCGATGCAAATGTGAACTTCAGAAAGAGAGACTTTGAGTTACCAACATGACACCTTCGCAAACACATTAGTAATTACCTGCTAGTTAGATGCACTGCAAAATATTCATTCTCACAAACCCATGACTTCCACAGTTACTCACTTTTTTGTGTTACTTTCGGAGCGTCACACGTGTGTTCTGGGGCAGTGGCCCCACAGGCAGCGCAGGGAGGGCAATAACAGACTCTGGGAGTTTTGGTTTCAGCAGGACTCCCTGGGCAGGAAGGTCCTGATTCTCAGAAGAGCCTGGTCACCTTCCTGCCTCATCAGTGCCAGTGGCAATCCTCTCGGTTGCTCCAGATCGGCAGAGCTGCAGCTCAGCTACTTCTTAACTGCCCGCGGGGCTGAGTCCCTGCATCAGCTGTGGGTACCTGAGCAGAGATGTTACACACAGTAACTAAGAGCTCCGTCTGACCCCTCAGGGTTTCCCCGCTTATCTCCTTCATGCAGCCTGATCCTACAGATACGCTCAGAACATGTCGGAAATCAAAAGCATCTGGGAACATTTTAGCATGGATTTACCTATACTGACTTCAGAAATGGAGACATCAACCATGACTTGGAGGTAGTAACCTTGCGCGCTTTTTCCAGTCAATGGAAAGATTTAGATGTGTCTGCAGGACAATTAATTTAATCTTAAAGGTGTCAGACACATCCCTTTCTAAAAGTGCTTGTTGGTAGATATCTAAACTTGAATGTGGGTATCTAAACTTGGATGAGATGAATCCCATTGGTCTCTGGAACAGGGACTGAACTTGAGACACTAACATTCATCTTCCTAACCATTGGGCTACCGAGTGTTCTCAGTCTCACGTGATCTATATTATATCAATGTTTACAGGGCGTGAATCTATAATGACTAGTTGTGCATCTGAGCACTCCAGCATCACTGTGTCATGGAGGAAAGCTGGAGCAGAAAGCCCATGCACAAATACGCACGCACTGCTCTTAAAATCCTGATTTCCTTTACCCAGTGATATAGTAAAAGATAAACTTATAGAGACGACTGCTGAGCTGCAGTGGCAGAATGTGGCAAACAGGAAATCCAATGGAGAGTTCTTTTTCTGCCGGAGGTGATGGAGCAACCACTGCAGATATGTTGTAATGTTGATCATGGGTAGAGTCTCTAACAAAGGGAGATGGTGCTGGAGCAATTCCTTTCTCTCTTCTTCCTTTGATCCTGTTCTTGTAGGGTCCATAACTGTCTTTTGTACCCTCTTGCTTGTTCGTGCTGTCACCCTATGCAGAATATTTCATGTTATGGTTTTTGCTGTGTATTAGAACCAGGTTTCTCCCAGCTCTTGAGGTGGCATTCCTTCTGGGCCTGCTAACTGGTAATTTATGCTTTATGTTTGTGACCTTGTCATCCTGTTCCTATAATGCATCCTTTGGCAGTTCCTCTGCTGCCATCTTACATTTGTGATTTCAGAGCTTCTTGCTGTATAGTACAGACAGCCATTGATTACCAATTCCTGATATTGATTAAGGCAATGTGTCCTTTGAGTTTTTGACTGTGACCCACTACAAAATAGCTAACTGTCACGCTGGAAGCAATAGGAAAACTCAAAAAAGTCTGTTTCAGACTGGAAAACTAATTAAAAAGTCATTGCATAACGAACACACAGAGAATAAATTACAGAACTTCTTCACTGAAAAGTCTTGTCCTTGTGAAGCTGACCCCAGTTGGTGTTAGGTTGTTCAGATACCAGCCTGGGGGAGGAGATTTCTTCTCTGACAAAGACTCAAAGTTTGAGTGGTTTTTTATAACTGGATTTTCTAATCCTATTTTTATAGATTTATATAGTTGTAGTTTTCTTTACTGTTTATGGATTTTACCCATTGGGTTACTTAGGCTGTAGGTCAGTCTACATAACTGTGTTGTTGTGATTTGAGTTCTCATGACTAACTAGTTTCTTCTGTGTCAGTTTTATTCTGCATTTTCATGCCTTGATTCCATTAGACGTCATAAAATATCTGGTAGTTCCCTAAGGTTACATGCTTACAAGGTAATTTGCAATAATTTCTTAAAATGGTGTGATATTAGCTAATTATAAGAATTCTATGACTATATATGTTATTTATGATTTAAAGGACAAAATTGTTTCCTCTTAAAGTATTACGGGGTTTTTATTATGCAGGTGAATCACTTTTCTGCTGAAAGACTTCAGTAGAAAATATGATGTTTGCTACTAATGCTTACTGCTAAAGCTCAAAAGATCAAGACCGGGTTATAGAGTCTACTTTCTCTTGCCTATAAATCTGTATATGGAGCAGAAGAGCTTTAGCAGGGCTGTGCCAGCATGGATGGTATACCCAGTGGCATGGTCCCAAGCAGCCCAGCAGCAAGCCTGCTGCGGGCTGGAGTGATGATGAAGATCACACGTCCAAGTTGTCCTTTCCTGGCGGTGAGGTGGCGAGGAAAAGTCTGCACCAGCAACAGAGCTGCCTGCCTCTCTCTGCTTCGGATGTGTGTATGGGCACCTGCGCTGTGTTCAGAGCAACGTCAGCAGCAGCCCCCTTCATTTAACTTTCCCCCCTTCCCCATAGAGCAGCTCCCATCACTCCTGTATCCTGTAAAAGCTGGCCATGGATGGCTTTTCGACATACAAAGGCTGTCTTGAACTGCAAGGAAAGGGAGTAAGAGATGCCATTAAAATCAGTGGGTTAATTTGTACTTCAAATTTTACATGCTACAAGTCCCTTTTTTTGCTTTTTTATCTATTGCTTCAACACACTCTTGTATAAGAAAAGATGTAATAGTTCCTTGCTGTCCCTCAGGCCGTGCTGGCCAAGGCTCCTGCGTTTGGTAGCTTGATGTGAGAATAATTGCTGCTGTTGTATAGCGACAGCCCATACCACCCTGCTTTGACTCCAGGGGCCCATTTATTCCATCTGAGCCAGCAATGTTTACATGACCAGTCCTGGATCAGAGGTCCCCAACCACTTTTCTGTGTTGGCTGGGTCACCAGGAGGCAATCCAGACCTGGATGGTGAAAATCAGCCTCTGATTCTCCAGAGCTGTTTGCCGCAGGCAAGCCTGCTCTTGGGCTGATGGCAACCGAGCTGGATGCTGCTGTGCACATTATTTACTGGGTCCTGCTGGCCTGAGGAAAATGCCTGAAATGAATGGGGGGGATTTGTCACTAGGTTGGTCCATCATTTACGCCCTTTGGACTTCTGCTGCTGCATAAGCAACGGGGATTGATGGGTCCTGCAGAGCAGAGCGTGGACACCTAAGTGGGGAGGTCTGACTGAGAGCAGAGAGCTCCGGAGGCATCCAGGCTCAACGCACCTGGTGCCTTGTCAACTCCAGCCCCACTGCTGGGGTGCTTGCTGGCATTTAGCTGGAGCTAATGAAGTTAAGGGATGCTAGTGCTTATAAGTGAGGCTGAAATATGAATAATTTCTATGTAATTTGCAAAACACTTTAACAATCAGCCTTAAAAACACTAGCTATCAAACCTTCTGAATTTATTTCAAAGCCATTTAGTCTGGGAAGGAGCTGCTAATCAAAGAACATAATGGACGCATAAAACTATGAAGTAGAGACCTACTTGTTAACCTCAGGGGACCAGAGGTATGGAGGGGATCAATTCAGGCTACATTTGCATTTGTATGCCAGCATGAAAAATGTTCAATATAAAGAGAACAGGATGAGAGAAGAGGGAGGGGAACTGGGCAGAGGCTGTTCAAGGAGTCTGCCCACTGGGAGTGAGGTTGCTGATCCTCCAGAAATGCTTTATGAGCAGAGCCTGGGGCTGGGATCTTTCAGTTTTGTTGAATGTGAAGTCTATCATGTATTTTGGGATGTGAAGTCAGGGCAGAAACGTTGCTGAAGCTACCCTCTCTCAGGAAGAGTGCCTTGCTATAAATCTATATGGTAACTGAATTAGCAGCCAGGTTAAGGGGGATGCCCCAAAACAGGATTACAGGATAAACTGTTGTGGTTAGGGAAAAAGCTTTTGCTCCATGGCACAAAGCTAGTTTGGGGGCTTGTGCTGCTGGGTGCAGGTTGTCACAACATAGGACTTAGTGCCATGGCCCGGGGACGCAGGGCTGTTCATGTAGCCCCATGGCTCAGGCTTGTGACCCCCTCTCAGGATGCCATGCAGGATGGCTTTCCGTGCTCCTGGGTGCAGCGGGGATGCTGTGGTGCTGGGGTACCAGTCGGGTGGGAAGGTGCCTCCAAAACCTTTGTGACTTGCTGCAGCTACCATGGCACGGTGGCACTCGGGTCATGTCTCTACCGGCAACCACCCTGAAAACCTGTGCAGTACCAGGGATATGGGGCACAGGAGTCATCCAGGAGGAGACACATCCTCACGCTCATCTTTCCTGGGGTGACATAAAAGACTAATCAATTAGTATTGTTCATGATGTTGGAGGTTTGAGAGGTACTCTGAAATATTCTGTGCTAACACATTGCAGTGCTCTGTATTGCCTGCTGGGCTTATTTTAAAAAAACTTCTGGAGTGAGTGAAGTGCTAATTGGAATAGGTGTTTTGTACATGGTGAGCTTTGTGGACTACACAGGAAAAGGCCTGATTTTCTTCCTGAATTAAATAGGTACCTAAATGTAGCCCTTTGTACTTGCTGGTTTAGAGACAGGGTGAACAATTTTCTGGTTTATGGGCTGCAATTCTTTAAATACTTTACTTAAATCTCTTGGCATAGTTTTGAATCATTTTGGGAAAGTACAAATACCAAAATTCATTAATTTCATACATACAGATGAATAGAAACTTCAGAGCCATGGGCAGCCCTGCTGCCTGGTGATGGCAGAGGAGGGTGTTACAGCCTGGTTTGGTTGCCTGTTGGTTTTGACTACTTTAGAGCAAAGGGCAATCCAGGAATCAAAAACCTACATTTTTTGGTAGACTGTTAGAAAAGCAGTGTAAAAATTCAGGTGGCTTCAGAGACAGCAGTGGCCCCAATTTACTGGGAGAGGAGGGATAGAAGGACACCAATGCCCTGGTCTCACTCCTGCTGGGTCTCCTGCTGTAACTGGGGCTCTGCTCTTGCTCAGATCCTTTCTTCCAACTTGCAGCTGCGCCCGAGCTCTCACCATAGGTCTGGATTCGGCTCTCATGTTTTACTTACCCCTCCCACGGCTTCCACATCTTTGGGTGGGCAACAAGGTTGTCCCTTGGTGGTACGCAGCCATCCTGGAGCACAGAGGTAAAGAAGCATCACAGGGGTTGGGTTCTTGACCCTCCTGCATTGCAGGGAAGTAATTGCCACTGCTGGGCTGTCACTGCCATGCCAGCACGCTGCTGAGGCCACTCAACATGGCTGCAACCTCTGGAGAATCTGAGGGATTAGTCCACGTGGAAGAGCTCATCAGCACCCCAGAGTTGCCCTGGAGGGCAGAGGACAGTGTGGTCTCCTCTCCTCTGGCTCTGTCCTTCTCCTTGTGTTTAACCAGGTCTTTTACTTAAATAAAGTACTTTTTTTTTTCAGTAGTGTAATCACTGAATATCTTTTCTTGCTGTCTCCCAAACTTGCAGTGCTTTGTTGCAGCATTTGTCATGTTAGGTCATCTTTTTTCATTTTTAAGTTTGAAGAAGTTGGAAATAGGACAGGTCAGCAAGCAACCACATCACAGAAAGCCCTGTTGCTCCTCCTCTTTCTCACCACACCCTTTCAGTTTAAACATCTCCTACCTTTAAAACACTTACAGCAGTTAATTTGTGGAATAGATGAACTGTATCAATTTGCATCCTTATGTGTTGGTTTATTTTTTTTTTTTTCTGAGAGGGACAGCCGCTCATCTCAGACACAGATATTTGGGAATTACCTGAGTGGGAGTGGAAGGTGGTGCTCCAGGTCTCTGGCTATTAGTGCACTGGTGTTCCCCCAGCTGTGTAAAAGAGATATATTTGTACCTTGTGAGAAAAATTCTCCTTATCGATTAATTGAACCGGCAGAGTGACTTATTGCCATGGAGGCACTAATGGCAGGAAAGGACAGAACATCATTTCTAGATTGGCTATAATTCAGAGATATTGCTTATGTTACTGTGTCTTGACGATATATTTAAAAAAAATTGCTCTAAGCTTAGGTACCAGCTATGATGACAAATGTGTGATCAGGTCATCACTTTTAGAAATACCGAGAGAAATATTTGGGGGCTGGGAAGACCAGACTGTGCATGCCTGCGGTGGCTGCGGGAGGGTGATGGTCTATCTAGAGCCTATGGGTACTTCTTTGGGCAGTGGGAAGATGCTGTTGTTACTCCAAGGGAGAGTCCAGGCCTGGGTGCTGAGCAGGGGACCTGCAGGTTGGCCAGCGAGGGGCTTGGGACATAGGTGACATTTGAGTCTTGGCCCCTTCCAAAGCACAGATATTTCTGTCCAGATGGTGAACTGGATTTTCCTTTGGGAGTACTGGCTAACTAAAAAGGCTCACTGTTTCCATGACAGCTGGGAAGGTAAAGGTGATGTTCAGCTCTGACGTGATAGATGGAGAAACAGCCTTGGGAGTCCTTGAGTCTAATAGACGTGGAGGTTGGAGCCCTGTGTGACACAGCTTTGGAAATTCTCTCCAAGTCCTCTGTTAGTCATGAGAGTAGGCAGACTTCCTTGCCTGTACAGCCTTTTTAGCAACAATTACGGAAAATATCCTAGGTGTCAAGGCGACAAAAGAGGGAAAGGGCCCTTTTGGAGACTCACAGAAGTGAACTGTGAAGTAAATCCCTAATGAGATCAGTCATCCCTGGGCAAGTCCAAAGCCTTCTCTAACTTTGAGCTCCATGGCAGTGTACCAAGAAACTTTTCACACCAAAGCTTCCCTCCAAGCAAGGAGAAATGTGGAAGGCAACATCCTCATTAGCTGAGATGTGCTCTTCTACTTACACCTCTGCAGTTCCAGCCCAGTGTTTCTGCTGCAGCAGTGGTGTGCAAAAAGAGCACAGTGGTTAAGACAGAAATGTGCCTGTGGCTTTGCCAGTCCTTACCTTTGTAAAATGAATTTGGAGACTTCCATTAAAGCCCATAGCGTGTTGTGGCCACAAAACCTAGCCTGGATGTTTGGGTCATTATCAGTAGAGTCATGTAGCTGTACTATGATAAAAAAACATTATTTGTCCTTGCAAAGGGAGTTACTGGCTGCATGTAGAGTTAGTATGTCTAATCAGTGACCACTGCTGGTTTCTGGAGGCCAAGACAGGTGATCTGGTTTGGCCTTTAATACAAGGTGTTGGGTATGTCTATATGTTTATATGACACCCAGGTGTACGTTAATGACTTGGCCAGTGCCAGTAACTGGTCATGACACCTCTCAGCAGTGTCATGACTAGCCTCCACATTAGGGGCTGCTGAGAGGCTGAGGTACGGTAGAGGTTGAGAGTATAAGGTAGAGGTTGAGTGGCAAATGATGTCAGCTGGTGAGAGAGGGCCAGAAGGAAAGAGGAAAAAAGAGGAAGACAAAGTTCTGAGGAATAGAAGGGGGAAATGGAGAATGGAAGAATCAATCCACTGAAAGACAGCAGGACGCTGATCTCAGAGTTAAGATTAAGAACAAAAGCAATGGGAAGCTGTGAAAGAAAAGGAGAGGTTCAGGCTAGATGTCGTGGTGCTGAGGGCACCTGGGGTGTAGAGGAGGCTGAGTATGAGATGTTCATATTCAGCAGAGGCGGCACAAATCAGGCTGAAGCTGATCTTTGATGTTGTTGAGAACTTCTTGGCAATGCTGGCTGGCTGCACGTTCAGACGGGAGATGGAAAATACCAGGTAAGAAATGGGGCCATGCTTGAACTTCTGCATCAATTCCTAGCAGACAGCTATCCCCAGTGGTGCTAAATTGTTGGCAGTCTCATCACCAAAGCCACAGAGTAGGGAGATATATGGGCTACAAATATCCCTCCTGTTTAGTGGAGGGTAGTGCAGTGAAACCAGTGCAGCCTGTGCTCTGTTGTACCTAAATGAGGAGTGTTGTCAGTCCAACAGCTTTCTGGAAGACAATATGGCATCTTTGGCAAGACCTTGCAGGAGTTGTTATATTTTCTGGCTTTTTAAAAAAACTTGTTTGAAGATCTGCTCTGCCAGGCCCTGCAGTTTGTGTGCACTTCCTAAAGCTACTGGGCAGAGAAATACCTGGAGAGAGAGTGGACCCCAGAGCCGACATTTGGCACTGATTTAGAAAAGGGACGCACGAACATCTGCCTGTGAGGTTTTACCAAAACTGCTCCCCAGATGTGCATTGCTGGTCACACGCAGGCAAGCTTACTTAAGCCGATGCCTTGGAGTTCGGAGCAGAGAATCTGCATCAAAATAAACACCCAATTTTGGGTTTTATTGCATAGATATGAAAAATTAGAGAAAAAGGGGTTGTGAAACTGGCAATGCAAATGCTATTAAATGATTATGTTTAAAAGAGAAAGGACATGTTATTATCAAAAAAATCTAGATTGGGCAGAGTGATGCTACACAGCTTCAGCACGCCTCCCCATGGTACCTCTGGGTCTGAATCAGGCCCATACACAGATTTCTGACCATGAAAATGGTGGCTATTTAAAGAGCAGTAACTGTTTTTGCAGTATTAAAGATGCTTCAAATCTGTTATGTGTTTATTGTAATGAAAAATGATGTCATTAGTTCAGCTGATTGAAATTTTTTAAGCGGAACATTAATCTCCTGAAAAATGAGGCTCTGCCAAAACTGACTCAGGGTGTATGAAGGCAAATTATTATTTCTTAAAGACAATTTTATTTTAAGTAAAGAGGAAATATTTATTTTTAAAAAATGTCATATTTACATGAAAATATTGGTAGTTTTCCAGCCGGCACATCTTATGGTGCCTACAGTCTGTAAACTGGTGATTTATTTTGCCTGACTGAAGGTGAGGAGTATTTTTCTGTTCTGTCCAGCGAGGGATGGATCAGACCCCAGAAGAGGCTGCCTGTTTACCAGTATTTTTACATCCTTCTGATGTTTTCTGAGACATTGTTTGTAAAGAAAACTGGAAACCAAATTATGCCCCCTTCACTCACCTTGTAAACAAACTTTCTAGGGCTAGTTGGAGCTGCCAGATTCCTTTTGTATCTATGGTGTTTGCTCAGAACCCCTCAGTGTCTCTCAGTGGTGGGAGTCCGTCCACCTCGGTCCTTTGTCTCCTGGGACTGGAAGGAGAATAAGAGTTCAGGCATCTCCACTGAGGGAGAGATTTCTCTGCACCTGCGTAGCCTCATATGCCTTAACTTGCCTATACAGAATTTGTTTGGTCAGCTACATATAAATTCATAAATTGTACCCCTCTTTCGAGTAAGAAATCAAAATGCAGCATTCCCTTTTCTATAATGCATTAATTAATTAATTCTACTCATATTCATGTAAAGGATTGTTTCTCAGTGGAACACTGAAGCCTGTTACTCAAAATTAACACAGAAATTGAAAAAAAAAAGATTTTTGGATATATATTTTATTTGACAGTGGTTTAGAATATCATACAGTAAACAAGATTTCTGTAAAAGTTAATTTATCCATAGTGGTGCGTTTCATAAAAATAGTTGCTCACTTACAGCCTTTCTGTGACTATTAATACATGGAATTATATTTATAGAGATAGAGCTGTACAGGGTAAATTCACAGCTAACACTACACAGAAATATTATTTGGAATGGGGTTTAGATGATGTGCTGTCTTCACAGGTTATCGATTACAGCCGCATAAAGCAATTACTGCACAAGGAGTAGCTGTGAACTGTGCAAATTAGAGTTTATGCAAGCATAATCTCAACTGTTTTTCAGATTTCATTGTTTGCTTTCTTTATACATAAAAATAAGATACTGGGACGTGCATCTACACTACAGAAGCATTGTCCAAAATCAGATTCAATAAATTAATGGCAAATTATATTGGATTCTAGTTCAGGGGATAAAGATTTTTTTTTTCCATTAAATAATAGTTTTATAAACAGCTACGTGGACTTGTGCTTTTTTAGAAATTATAAATGGATTTTTCTTTCTAAAAAAAAAATTGTTTGAAAGCTGCAAAATCCTTGACTTGAGGCTTTTCAAATAATTGGACAGGAAGAAACATGCCTATAAATTTGTCAGTCCAGTGCAATGTTTGAGACATACAGTAATGTGCTAATTTCTTGGAACAAAGCCAATTTCAATCTAATTTTTCAGCAGAGCATGTGAGGAACTAAGATTGCTAGAGAACAATAAATTTTAAATACGAATTTTTGACAGTACCTAGCTTTATGTTTTTTTTTTTTTTTTTTTAATTACCAA
>KZ505963.1:483522-503494 GCA_002844005.1 Limosa lapponica baueri | reverse complement strand
TTTTTACCATCTTACTTTCAAATTAATCAGTAAGACTAGTTTTATATGTTTTTTTTTAAATACGAATTTTTTTTAAGTGCTATATTTCTATTTTTTTTTTAATTACCAATGTATTATTGCCCAGGATTTTGTTTTAATTTTGACAGACAAATAAGCATATGCATACTTACACAGACACACACGCATCTTTTTGAAACAAGGTAATGACTGATTGACTGAACTCGGAGATATTTCCTGTGAAGGCAGACTGGAATGTTTACCTGGCACTTAAGGCTTGAAATTCAAAACAGACAAGCAAGAAAGATAAAACCAAAAAGGAGAAAAAAGAAAAAAATGGAGGTAGGGAAGAAATGATTAAAAAAAAAAACATTTTGCAAATGGAAAATATATCGAATTTACTGAATGAGGACACTGACAACTGTATTTCAGAAACCAGTCTAATGATCGTTAACGTGTGCCTGAAAGGCACCTGCTCTGCCAATCTGAGGGGATGAAAGGTGAGAGTGTCCTAACTAAGTGTAGATGGGTATGAAACATAGCACTGTTGTTAAGTGAAGCTCTCGTTTTCTGCAGGAGGGAAAGGCCTTTCCTTAAGGAAACTGCAGCTTTTTCTCTGTAGCACTCTTCCTTCCATTGCAAGGGCCTTGCAGACATCTGGGTTTTGAGCCTGGCCAATTGGTTTGCGTGCTACCTCGCAGGGTTTGGGGAACCTGTAGTAAATCGCATTTGAGAATAATTTGCAAGTACAACTCCACCCTAACTCCTTTCCAATGTACAGAAACATGGTTTGTTCACAAAAATGGCAGTAGAAATGGTATCACAGAAACGAATCCACTGGATTCCCCACTCCTCCCGTAGCGCCCAGTGAACTATGCTACAGGACTATCACGTGGACTATCCCAAAGCGTTAACAGTGGAGACGTGTCATGGGTGTACAGTTCCAAACGATGCTTCAAAGAAACCCTTTAACCCCTGTCTAGATATGTCGAGAACAATTTATTTACAACATTTTAGCTCCATGAAAAGATCCTCTCTCGGTTTCAGCTTGCTCCGTGCAGTTTTATTTAAGGCGATGTTCCAGTTTGTGATTGCTCTAACTTGTTCCAGTTTCTTGATATAAAGATTGAATGAAATCCAAGTCCTTCATGCAGTGGGAAAAAAAATGCTAAAGCTACACTGCACTATCCTTCTCTGATGTACTGTCCTTCATATTGTTTTGGTTTCTTCCATAGCTGCCAAAGTCCCTAAAATGGAACTGGGACTTTAGGGTCGATTTTAAATCTCCGTGTTGACTATATGCTTTTGAACTTATTAGGTACTGTGCACATTGTCATGGAATTACACACTAATGTTTTCATTCCTCAATGCTTTGTGTATATGTGTGATAGTTAAAATAAATTAAAACAAACCAATGTGAGACAAAAACTAAGAAGAATGTTCTGCGTCAGTTTGAGGCAGTTAGAGGGCAACAGTCCCTTGCTTATCTGCTCATGGCAGAAGTACCAGACTTCAGGACGCTAGGTAGCTTATCTGAGCCAGGGATTTTCCACGGCCCTGGGGAGACCGTTGCCTTTCGAACTGTGGGGTTGGTGCTGCGACTGCTAATGGAGTGGAGATGTCCCTTCCTGGGGAACTCGCTGGGTTTCCCATCAGGGTCCCTCTGGCTGTGGTCCATATCGCTTCCAGGCGAGCTGCAGCGGTTGCTACTGTACGTCTTGGTAGCACCTGTATCAAGCTTGACATGGTCAGGTGCTGCAGCTGACTTCTTCTCACTGGTATTTGTGGGTTTGTGATCTTCTTTTTTGCTAAGAGATCCTCCTCTCTTGCTTTCCGGCTTCCTCAGCCTCCCAAACTGTTCATCACTGGTTCCAGCACACACGTGCTCTCTTGCGCCAGCCTCGATCATAATGCTGTGTCCCACCACTTTGCTTTCTGAGGTGGGCCTGCCACCATCAGTGGTCTTATTTTTGCCTTCTGAATATCCTTTCCAAGAAGCCTCTTCATGCTTTGACCTGTCTACCTTTTTAGGACTTGCTGACCTTTCTCTTTGTTCTCCTAACCTTTTCTTTTTGTGACCATTCACCGAAAGCTCCTTTGGTTTCCTTACATCGTGTTCCCTCTTGATATCCCATGTTGCCTCCGGGCTTATCTGGTGAGAAGGGTCAGAGGGTGGGGCTATGTGTGATGAAGATAATGGTGAGATTATGTCGTCGAGGGAAAGAGCTACTTCCGGCAGACCTGGGGAGGTGGCAGAGGGAGCACTCCAGGAGTTTGGTTCGTCTGTTGTAACAACAAAGAGAAGGGAGTTAGGGGCACGTTCAGCAGCACAGAGCGTGTATTGCACAGGCATATGTATTCTGGGCAACACCAACACCCAAACCACACACCAGGCTAAAACTCCTCTGTCTTGGATGAGGCGAAACTCCCAGGGGAGTCAACAAGGAGGAAAACAAAAACAATTTCCCTCCCTCCCAAAAACAAAAGTCCAGGAGAAGCAAAAACCGCAGGGCTGGTAAAGGGTGAAAACCTGTCTGCTTTTCACACAGATTCTGCTTTCCTCTGCCTGTGTTAAATTATTCTTAAAATAATAAAGGCACGTGCTCATGAAATCAAATTGCCTCTTTTGTAGCCGTATAATGGATTTCTTAGCTGGGCAATATCAGTGCTGTCTCTGAGGACAAATGAGAAGGACTTTCTGCCATCTATTAGACATGTCCCTACAAGCATATAATAATTGACAAGAATTTGTAGCTCCGATAAGGTCATCATTGAATTCTGTCTCATATTTTTTCTAAACAGATATAATATTGCAGTGTTTATGGGCCCACAATTCTTACAGGGTACTTACGAAGCTCTGCCTTTATATCACAGCGTCAGCTGCTGAGTCTCTTGGCTGTGCATTTTGAATTTCTCCTGGTTACTTAGCCTCAACACAATATGGTTGGATTGTGCAGCTCCTGTTTAATTTAGCTAAATAGACATCTCCTTTGCTGAATCATGATGATTTTCCTAATCCATCAGTACAAAGCAGAATATTCTGAGATGCCTTTGTTTTGCATATGCAATCCTCATTTCTTTTGATTAACGGTCTGGTAGACAATGAATCCATCATGACTAATGACAGCACGACTCCTATTCTTACCCGTCTACTCGGAGGTTAGAGAAATCACTGAACTTGGCTAATGTCATTCCCCATTTAGCACCACTGCCTGGCTCTGAACGGCATGAGCAATAATCTGTCAGAGATGAAGGACTATCTCAGGGATCCATGGAAACGAGGTAGAACTCATGGCAAGAGCCGCATATTTCATGGGGGGAGAAAAAGTAACCTTCTAGCTGAAGAACAAGCATGGGCTTTTGTGGGTCAGGACTAGTATCTCTCAGTGATATCAACTGTCCTTTAAAAGACACATTTATTTTACTCAGTGCTACGGCTGCCTTCAAATTATCATGAAGATATACATAATTTCAAAAAATGGAATGGATTTTACTGCCCAGCCTGGGATCTGCAGCTTGCTTGACTGAGACAGCACTTCTAAGTTAATAGCTTGATTGAGTGATTGCTGTCTTGCAGATAAAAATAGGACAGACAATAGTGAGGTGGGTGACGTAAAGGGAGGGAGCAGTGCGGTTAGCTGAGGAGCTCTTTATTTTCCCAGATGGTGTTTGTCATATGCTTTTGCATAATGAGCATATGTGTGGAGAGGATTAGCATTTGAGAGGGGAGAAAGTACAAGTTCTGTGTAAGACAAATAAACTTTGAGCCGGGAATCTAAATGGGCTGAGGGTCTCAACTGAGGATTTTTTTTTTTTTTTAAATCGCACTTTCTTACCCTCCAGTTAAGACTGAGTAATGTACCATCTGCTCCCTGCTTGGCACTTGAGCAAGAAAAAATAAAAGGAAGGCTCACGCATGTAGAGTGATCAGCTCGTAGGAGCTTGCCTGCAAAAAGCATCTGCTTTGATGGGCTGCTTCTTTACTTCTGCTCTTCAGCACTGCCCCACCGGTGCAGGAGGGCAGGCTGTGCCTGACGAGGGAGGTGCAGATCCCACCTTGGCTCTTTTTAGATCTGAAATCCAGGGGATCCCATTTTTGTTGACACTTGAATTGGGGACCATGCATAGGGTCCAGGTCACTTTGCTTGATTCTAGATAAAAACTACGCCTGGACTCCACCGAGCAGCATGAAGCTGCCCCTGTGCACCTGTGCGGTACCTGAGCTAGCACTAAACAAGCCACCTTGGGCCTTAGAAAATTAAGTTTGTACTTTTTATGGCATCGTCACACCTCCTCAGGGTAGAGGTGGTGCCCATCATTGGCCTTATCAACATATTTGCCTCAACTACAGTCTTCTTTCCCAGTGGTCTATGAGTTGATGTTTTCTACTGAGTGGCAGTGAAGAGCAAGGGGGTCATTACCAGATGTCATGCAAGGCTCTGAGAACACCTGAAGTTACAGAAATAGTTTGTTACTTTGGGAAGTATCAGCTGCACACCAGTGAAAACATCAAATGGTCCAGATAAGCAAGATGCTTTTGGGTAACAAGACTGCCTCTGTGCAAAATGTGCCATTGTGCTCAAATCATGTTTCTTGTCCAAGAGGATGAGCCAGGTGGCCACCATTCAAAATCAGGGTGGCAAACACCTTTCACAATTCCTTTGAGGCATAAGGGGCAATATTGTACCAGTTATTTGTGGGACACTCAGGGGAGGAGGTGTGGGGGTGAGTGGCCTGCTGTTTTATTCCCTAGAGACAAAAGAACTGATTTATTAATGGACTGTCCCCCTACACAATTTTCTTTTTTTCTCTATTTTGTTTTTGGATGGGGGGGGAAAAAACACTAAATGTTGCAGTGAGAAACCGTAGTGGGTTAGAACCTACTTCAACTAAAGTGAATCAACGTATTTGTTACATGTAATGATATATAAATATAGATATCTATAAACTAGGACATGCAATATTACACCCATTACTGGAATTCTGCTTCTTCCCCAGAATACCCTAAGAAAAAGACAACTTGGCCAAGTAAGCAAGAAGACTTGTAGCCACTGTTTAAAAGGAAGTTTGGCTCTGGGAGAACACCAGATGGACCACTGGCTGCAGTTTGTTTAAAATACTGTGTTTTCTTGCTGGGGAGGCACCTATATAGGCTGTATTTCCTGTGGCTGGGGGAAAAGTCTGCCATGAAATGAAACTATCATTCATATTCTGTGGCAATACGGTACTTGACAAAATGACTTTCTGTAAGGTTTAAGTACCATCATCTGAGACAGCCAAAACCCAATCTAACCTGTTTTTTCTTTCAAATGAAATGAAATTATGTAGAAAGTCATCCTCGGCCTTGGTAGATGCTAATGTCAACAAGCCATTGTTGCAATATGTCACTGGCTAGTGAGGAGAATACTGATGTGAGGGTATTGTAACCGACTTTCCTCTAATGTTTGAACATTATGGGAAAATATCAAAATTACTAGAGTAGAGCAGAGTGCAGTAATGTAAGTAATTTGTTGCTGAAAAGAAAAACCTTTTAAAGAGCTGTGTTCAAGCCATAAGGATTCATTTGCACTTGTTCAAACAGCATTAAAATGATTGCTTTTCCATAACAAATATAAACAGGAGAAAAATGCAAAATTCTATTCTGTAGAGCAACCAAACTAATGATTTCTCTTTATGCTTACTCTGAAGATATGGCTGCATTTTTAGAGAGTTATTAATAATTCTGAATATTTTTTTCCCCTGCAGTTTTAAAGCTTTTAATTGTGAACATAACCTACTTTTACTGTCTGTTATTCCAAAGTATCTCAAAACATTTTGCAAACATACTAAACCAGAGACAGATCAACGATTTTATTTTTTTCTTCCTTCACCTCTGGGAGGCTGAAGACAGTATTTGTTTAATAGAGCATGAACTACTAATGGCCAAATGACTTAAAAGCAGAAGTGATGGATATCGCATTCATTTGAAACTGCTGGAGAGATTTAGAGACGATGTAGTTTTAGATTTGTTTCTGACTTTGTCACAATGGATATCATCCTTACTGTGGGAGAAATTGTTTTTCAAAGGTATACATCTCACTGAAGGCTAATAGATGTCTTCCTCCCTTCTTTGAAGGGAAAAAATCTCCCTTGACCTACTAATTTAGACAAGACAAATGAGCTGGGAGCAGCACTGAAATCTGTCACTGCGATGGCATTTGATTTGGTGTAATTTAGTAGGTGTTTTCTGGGTGGCTTTTAGTTTCCACAAGCTACTGTCATGCAGGTTGGCAGCACTTCTCCATGGGCTGTGTAAGAATGACTCACCTACGACCTGTTTCACATAACTCCCAGGCAAGGAGTAAATTGCTAACTGAGTAAGAGACACCACAAACACAAGATCTTGAGTGTGTAGGAGGACAAGTAGGAGACAAACACAGCCATTCTGGAGGAAGAGTGACAAGGGGAAAACATCAGTAGCAGAAGTTTTCTGTCTAAAGGCTTTTTTGTTTGAGGTAGAACTGCCATATACATGAAGTGTTTGCTTTGCTACATCAGCTTACACACGTTCAATGGAGGGGAAATGAAGGTGTTACTCTCGTGTGTCTGCTTGCTCCTCTCTTAACTAAAGCCTAGTCTTCTACCTGGATCCACTGCTTGCTGATGACTTACATCTGAATCAGTAGCAAAAGAAACCTGTCTTTACTGATAATGGGGAAGAGAGCTCCGCCTGTCTTACTTTCTGAGCATTGCCAAGGTACCAAGTCAGAGGAAGGAGCTCAGCCTACTGATAAGTTTATTAAATTTCCTGCAATACTTATGGTTTTTTACAGGTTGCCCTTCTGAGATTCTGTCAGGTCTAGTCTTGCTGTGCTTCTCTGCTCTGCCAAGATCTCAGGTAAAGAGAGATTAGACCTCAGATTTGTTCTCCTTTTGCATCAAAATATTTTAAATAATTGCTCGGTGGTTTATCAAGAATGTGGGATTTTTCATCAGATAAAATTAACCATAAAACACTAATATTGATTTATTTAATATTCAGTAGTATTGTAAAAGGGATATCACATTTTAAGTACAATAAAATCTCAGTGCCTTTTAAATTTTCAAATTATGTGGATAATGAACAATACATTAAAGCTTTGAATGCTTTCAGTAGTCTGAATGAAACATTTCCTGAAATGTCTAAGCAGCTGTTTTCATATCTTCCCAGGATTATTTTCCTAGGGAATCAAAGAGTTTTTGATTATTTAATCAAAAAAAATATGGTGCTTTTTTTTTCCCCCCACTTTTTGTCTGAAATTATGTATTGCCAGAAGGTGGCAAACAGTTCTTACAGATGCTGCTAATAATGAAAATGGGACAAATTGTCCCCTGGTGAGTATCCACTAATGTTGGCAGTGTTACACCAGGAATGCATTTGGCTCTTTCTCATTATAGCTTGACATGTCTGTGATGTTTCTGATTGCATTGGTCTCCTGCAGCTTGTCTTTAACACTCTCTAAGGAGGGATATTTCAGAATATTCAAAGAATCTTTAATCTTTCATCCTGGAAATCTTTCTGTAACCCAGACACGCAGCACCCTTTGTCTCCTGAAATAAATGATTCTCCGAGGTTTTGATAGAGAAGCTCTTGGTACCTTCTGTCCAGCGCTCAGTGTCATGCAAACGTGACACAAGATGCCAACCTTTCCCCAGCCTCCCCTGGAAAGTGAGTGGCAATGGGCTCTGTCCCCACCTTACAGGCTCCCTAAACTTCTGGCTATAAACTTGCCCCTCTTGTTAATTATTCAACAGTGCTCTGCAAATGCTTTTTCACAAATTATACTTTGCCTGGCTTAAAATTACACTTTGTTTGGCTCAGCTTCCACTGCTCTTATCCACGTTCAGCTCCCTCAACACCAATAGCTCTGGAAATAAACATCAATGTATTTAGGTGGTGCCTTCTGCTGTGATATGGTCCTTTGTTTGGTCAGTCACCATGGACACATCCAGGTGGGATCGCCTTTTCATCATTAGCAATGCCCTTACACTTTTTATTATTTTCTTTTTAAGCTATGATGGCAGTCTGCTATGGATGCAAAATATTGATACTATGTAGAGGAATTACATATATACCATATACATTTACAAAATAAATCCAGGCTATACCCAGTTATTTTGACACACGAACTACTTTTTCTTTGCTACACACACACGTAGTTAAATGATCTGCTCGGTAATGTGAAGTCTTGTTTCTGAGGCAATGAATACCTAATCTAATTTCTTGCTATCTTAATGTAACCATGCTTATTATACTGCTTGCCTGTTTGTACTGAGTAATGTCATGGTGACTCTGAATGTTTATAGTAGCTTGTAAATGTAGCTTGTCAGGGTAACCAGAGTCAGTTAAAGTCATGAAAGAATACAGGAAAACAAACATGTGTCTGTTTACTTCTGAATTTTGTGCTCGGCATTTTCAGAAAAAGTAGAATGATTTGTTAAGAAAGGCTGATGTTTAGAGCACGAAACAGTGCCAGACCTAGTCTCTCTGTCAGCAAAGTCATTGTGCATTTTTTTTTTTTTTGTTACTGGTCTAACATTGGAAGAGGGGGGCACCACTAGTACTGGGAGCTGCCAGTGACATGGCTTCTGGAGATGTCCACAAGAACTGAAGAGACGTAGGGTAAGTGACGAATACTTTTATCTCCTCAGTAAACTTCAAACATTTAATTTTACATCCAGAAAATTCAGTCATTGACCCACCCCAACACCGGGAAGCACAACTCTGCTTCCTGCTTTATTCATTTCCCAGTGCCATTGATACTCTGATGCTCTACTTCTTTTCATGTTACTAGTCATTACTGGTGAGCAACAATTTAGTTCCTTTGTGTTCGTTATATCCATCTTCCATTGTATACTTTACCTAGATATTAAATGGGGATGGCATTCACAGAGTCCTTGCAAGGGCCATCTGATCTCCTGGAATGATCACTTCTCAGGTAAAATTCACTTTCATCACCATTTCTGTACTCTGCATGGAGGTTTGCTAGAAAAAGTGCTTTCATGTTCAGAGATCTAATTTGAGAATTATTGAAACACACTTCAGAAAGAGTAGATTGTTAGTTACGCTTGGAAGACCAAATCTGCAGAAACTCAGGAGATGATATTGCTTGTTTTTGGAGCTAAGGGAACAGAGAGAAAGGGAAAATTCAAACTTGGGGCAGAGAGGGCAAAATGCATATTGCAAGGAAAAAAAATATTAAAAAACCCTTTAGAAAAATGATGAATGTTTTCTTGAAACAAGAAAGTCACACACATTGATTTGTGTTGGCTTTAATCTGTAGAAAGTGCTATGAATGAAAACACTTCTCAGTTTTTTGTGTAACATGTTCTTTAAAGGCAGTTAACAAAGAAACATATGAAGTGGCTCATTTGACTTGGAGAGTTCCTATTCTTATTCTGCACTGTTTCTGATCCTACGCTAGACCCAGTGCATCTTCAATCCATGTTCAGTCAGTAAGTGGCCTGAGATCTTTCAGGCTAACACAGGAGGTAACTAATGAATTCAGAAACACCCAGGATTTCTGCTATAGGGAGCAGGTAAATTGTATTGTCTCCAGGACCTGGATGATCCTGTGGTGCTGCATCTAACTTTAGCCCTCTCCTGGTTACCCTGCTATTGTTCACCCCTTAATTATAAATCATGTCCATAAACAATTCAGTGTGATTTTTTAATTATGCCTAAACACTGCATCATTTGGCTTTCTCCAACATCAGTTACACCTTACAGCAGGACTGAGATAATTTTAACACTGCTGTTACAATAGCAAGAATAAAAAAAGGTAATTTTTCTATGCAGGAAAATATTACCTGAAGTGCAGAATGGGAGAGGGAAAAATAATCAAGAGCCACACTTACAAACTGGTTATATTTCAGACCTGAAACAGGTAAATTAATTTAGTAAATCAATTTACTAATTTACTGTAATAGTCTTCTGGCTGTGAATCTTAAGGCCAGATGATTATGAATACAGTTTATCACTCGTTCTAAGACTCATTTTAGCCTGTTCAATGGATATGGATCTAGTAAACAGTCTGATGCATTAAATATTTAAGCCAATGATCATAATCACTAATCTGAGTGAACTTGGTAAATTTGATCTTTCCTTGAATCGAGTTAATGTATCTGCATAAATGTTATGGGATTACTCACTAATACTGTGAACAGCTGAAATGAAAAGTTGCAGCCTGCACAGTGCTTTTATCCTCCACAGCTGCATCATCTAAGCTCCTCACTGCTGTGTTAAGTGTAGGAACAGCCTAAGTGCCAGTCTTGAGTGATGTTGCTCTAAGCATGCATTGTTGTTCACTAGGTCCTTCAGGTGGTTTGGGATCCTTTTTGAAATGCTGAGCATCTCACATATCTATCAGATCAAAGCTACTCAGGCAAAAGAACCTCATCCTTTCTGTAAAGAATGTTTTATTTTTTCAGTGTGGTCAGGCAGTAGAGTAGAAGCTCCAGAAACCTCAGCAGTTCTCTTGCAGGGCCATGCTAGAGCTGGAAAATCTACATTGCAAGTTGCTATGTAATTAAAAAAGATAATGACTTTAAAATTAGTTTTTATTAATAGAATTAAGGACATTAAGTCATAAAAGGTGTTCATAAATATGTTAATAGAATGTGTGGTATTAATGAAAAACATTCTGCAGAGACTGAATAATTTAAGAGTTTGATATTACACACTTAATTAAACTTAAATATTAAAATTATTAATTAGCATAGCTAAAATGGGCATTAACAGTAGGCATCACATCCTGTCTGGTCAATAAATGACTGTCATTATTAAAGGTATGTAGATAATATATAAAATGTATTTAATAAGTGAGGAATTCAGGGCATTTTGACTGTACAGGAAATGTCCCTAGAAAATTGTTTCTGGCAGGTGTTGAGTGTTGGTGGTTATCACTTAAGATCACAGCAGGATCTTAAGCAAAACACATAACTTGGTTTGAATGCATCCTTATTTACAAAGCTCATGAATAAGTATTCCCATCCTGCTTAGGGTAGAAGCTGCAGAATTAGTTTAGCCTCTCTTCAGCAAACTCTCTTCAGACTGGAGGCTGCTGGGCACTGAGGGTGCAGAGCTGACCCTGGGGCCATGCTTACTGACGGGGCTGTTGTGGTATCTGATCTCCTTTGGACACTGAGACAATTTTCTCTGAAAACTGTGTAATGAAACGGAAGTGGACAAATAAATGAATGTCACATTGTAATATTCAGCTCCTAATGATGACACACAAACTAACATGTTGTTAAAAAAACCGGATGTTTAAAATTCTGGGTTGCATAAGCGTTGCTGTAGCTCAACAAAATACTCTACAGCCACGTTTGTTAAGTGTCGATTGGAGATTGAAGGTTACCTCGTAGTGTCAAAGTGAAAAAAATGCATTTCATTTTCTCAGGGGCTTTTCCCAAGCTCGGAGTAACAAGCTACAAGAAATCTGACAAGAGGCCACCTCTCCCTGTGGTCAGGCTACAAAGCATCAGCCAGGAATTGCACCACGGGATGGCAGAGTGAGAATGGTAGAGGTAGGACCAACTGCAAGTCCCTCTCTGGACAAAGCTTGCCTTCTCCTCTCTAATGGTTGGAATAACAGTTTTTTATGTCATTATGTGACGATTTAGACTCATAAAATTTCCCATGCTAACTTTGAGAATCATAAGAGGCCCTGTTAGTTTAATTTAGTCTTGGGTATCATAGCATATCATGCAGTAGGTACTGGATCCTTCCTGAAGAAGTATGAAGTTTGACCTCTCCAAATCACTATTTACGTCAAAATGTACATGAGTGGTTCTGCTCTCCTACGCGGAAATGCATGCCATTGCAGAAAACTGACTGTGCTGAAGAGATTGTCAAGCATTGGAACAGGCTCCCAGGGAAGTAATTGAGTCACCATCCCTGGAGGTATTTAAAAGACATCTAGATGTAGTGCTTAGGGACATGGTTTAGTGGCGGACTTGGCAGTGCTAGGTCAACGGTTGGACTTGATGATCTTAAGGGTCTTTTCCAACCTAAATGATTCTATGATCCTATGTGGAACCACTTTTAGATCCCTTGTAGTCTAGCCATTGAAGTAGTTACTGCACAACCTTCATGATGAGAATTATTGGGCCAGGCCGCAGGCATAATGGTTTGGGCCTTCATACTATTCCCTTAGATACGTAACTCTATATTGCAAGGATACCATCAGAGACACATAGGCAAGGTAACGCTGATTAAGAACAAGTTGGAGTGATGCAGTCTTGTTATTAATTGAGGCCCCATTGCAAATTTGCAAATGAGAGGGGCCGTGAAACGGTCAGCAGGAGAGAGATTTTACAGGACGCTACACTGTTCTTCCAGCAGAAGACTGGACTTATTCCTATGTCAAACTGCAAAGAGTAAGTGTTACTGAATTCCCATTTTTCCTATTTCTCTGGATTACAAGAAGAAAGGAAAAGCTGATGCTGTGAAGACAGAGAGACGGCTGTGTTCTTTCAGGCCCTGTATTTTGGGTGCTTATCTTCTAATATTGTCAACTGGATGAAAATACAGGAAGCCACAAAAAAAGTTAGAAAAAGATTTGTGGGTGGGACTTTTCCCTTCTTTGGCTGGTAAGTCTGCTTGCCAGTTTGTGTGAACTAAACCAGGGATAATGTTTGTTCATCTGTTTTATTCACTGTAGTTTAGCTGTAATTATCTGTTCTTTACACCATATTAGTAAATCTACTCCATAATATTATATTATAATAATTAAGCCTTAGTAATAAGAGAACTTGCTCAACAGCCTTATTATTAAATCTTTGCTCAGATGTGGGGGGACACTGCCAATTTTGGCATGGATTATAATATGTATGGATTAGTGAGGTTCTGCTTTAATAATAATACTGAGTAGTCGACTAGGGATTTTAATCTTTAAAGTGCTTTTCAAGCATTAAATAATTAATCCCCATAACACGCCCATGAGATAGGTAAGTAAATATTACTATCCCCGTTACACAGATGGGGGAAGTGTGGGTTAGAGAATTCAGCTGGACAAGTCAAAGCCACTGGGAATGTAATTGCCAAAACAATGTTTAGGACTATGGAAGGGACTCAGTATTTTTGCATTTGAAAAGTAAGAAAAAGGTATTGTTTCCCTGGAAGCTCAGAAACATTGCCACAAAACTGAAAAAGATCTTGTATTGTATTCCTCTTTCTTTCAAAATTGTGTTTTCTATTTCTATATTAGATTAGATTTTCTATATCTATATTATATTCTCTTAAAATAGAAATTTGCTGTAAGACCGAAATAACTATACACACCCACATACACACACAGTTATTTAACAGAAGGATGTTCTACTTTCCTGCCAGCTGCTACATATTTATTAAATACTAAAGACATGTTTGTAAAGCAAATTTTAATATTCAATTTTGTCCTTGAATAGTTTTTACCCAGAGCAATAAAATGGCTAGAACCTTTGGGAGCCCATATTCAAATTGCCTGATGGTTTTAGACCAATTTTATTAACCAGTATATTGATTCATTCACTTAGTCCTATTTTTTTTTTTTTTACACACCACAGGTTCCTGAAATCAAGTTGCAATTGCTAGAAATAAGAAGGTGGTATTGGAAATGCAGCAGGAATATGAATGAATGTTTGCAGTTCCACCAAGGTGGTCACAGAAGGAGAGGGCACTTTTCCAAAATGACTATTGATTTTTGCACTGACATCAGACGAATGATATATGGGGCAGTTCAAGTTTCGAATAACACTCAACTTCAGCTCTGGAGATTTATAAAATGAGCATTAAAAATAGGATGAGTTGGATTATCTGATCAGTACTCTGAACAGGTAGGAGTATCTGGCTTGAATGTACAGGCCAAGATGCTTTCGCCATTTTTTAGACAAACATAAGAGCTTCAGACATACTAACAGAGTTAAAGAATTAGAAAAATGCAGTTTGCAGCTGACTGGAGATATCTGAAGGATTTAGCTGTATTCAAACAATAGAAACACAGGAAAAGCTCCCAGTTTTTCATATATATTTGCAAATATAAGTGCAGTGGTACTAGTAAGGGCTACCAAAACCATGGTGCAAGGAGGCACAGGCACGTGTCACTTGATCTGGATGTACTTTCTAAACCACCTTCTAGAACCTGTATCTCTCCTGTGCTTTATCTAACTTCAAGTAAACCTGCTGCTCCTCTTCCATCCATAAGTGATTATTTATACAAAATGGAAATTTCTCTGTGGGAGAAAGGCGGACTCATAACAGACAGCGCAATGATGTTATGGTAGAGGCCTCTCCTAAGGCATGCCAGAATGGTCAATATATCTGTTCTACATCAGGAAATTTGACTTACATCCTTGGTCAGTGCTCTAACGAATGGTAGCACAGCCACAATTTTGGTTGGGAAAAGGCCTATTGCAAAACTGGCTCTTTAGGAAAATCCTTCCCCTCAAAACTCTTTCATTAAAAACACCTGAAACGGAAACATTTTATAACACACATTTTTTCATTTGACCTGATATTACTTTTCTTTCAATCAAGTATTTCGGTTTTAGTGTTGACTCAAACTAAATTGCTTTTGATTTTTATGGATATACTTTACTGGGAAAGAAAATCTGTCCTAAAGCTTCCTGCCAAATAAATAATCAGAACCATTCACAGCTGAGTGACTGTGCAAAACTAACTTTAGCTGTATTTATAGAGGATCTACGTTTCTACTTATTTCAGGAAAAAAGACTTATTTCCTGTGTCCGTTAGGCTACAGGAAGAAAAATAAGGATAATGCACAGAAAGTCATGGTTATAAATATCTAACACTTGTGGTGGAACTGCAGTTCACTGAACTTCCTATGCTTGACATCTGGGACCTGCAAAATGGCCCTAATGTCAGCCTGGATTTTTAACCTCATGATCTGTCTGAACTACTTTTAGTAAAGACTGCAAGGAATGGTGCATTTCAGATTTCAACATGATGTAGGAACTTTTTTGCTGCTAGAGGTCTCTGATGGTGACACACACACTTGAACAACATGGGTACAACTTTTAAATGGCCTCTAGATGTGGCCAGCTCCGCAGTAGCAAACTACAGGGACATGTCTGTGTTCAGAAAATTCTTATTTACAGTCACAAATTGGAAATAAACTGTATCTGGAAACACATGCAAGCAATCAATTAGATTGCCCAGATTTGTGTGCACAAGACTGATATCTTAAGCACAGCTTAGTGCCTGGGTGCTAGGGGCAGGAATTCTGTGGGCATAACTCCCTTTCTTTCTACTTCAATAGTGTGAGAGTGGCCCTATAATTTTTATGTAGGGTATTAAAAGACATTGTGCAAAGTCGACAGCAGACAGGCTGAATGCATCTTAACACTTCTGTGTTTTCCATGATGACAGCAATCAATAAAAAAAATAGGAAAAATAAGTTTTTCTTTTCCTTTTCTTTCCAGGTATCATTTCTGGGGCATAACTCTGTATTACAAATTTGATGTATCTGAACAATCTGTGCAGTTGGATCTGATTTATGAAGAAAATAGCTTGAAATCAAGTGCAAAGTGTCATGTGTAAATTCAGCACAGCCACTGGGTTTAAAAAAAATGAGTATTGCTTTACAGCATGTTCCAAAAAGTCTTCAATTTTACAGTAGTTATTTCTTCAAGAGACTGCATATAAATATTGTTTGAGATAAGCATCTAACGTCCGCCTTCACATTACTAATATGTTTGCAAGCCAAGTACCATAAGGAAGGAGAAAATTATGGCTCTGGTTCTTAAAAGTTTAAGGTTTTCTACCTGAAAAGTCATATTCAGAGGATAAATTTTTGTCAGGAGAAGAAACGGATATGTAGCAGACCTGTGGTTGTGTTTCTTGCACTAGCAGCAGTGTAACATGAAGAACCAGTTATCTAGGATATTAAAAGACATTTGAAAAATGCATAGCTGCTTTGATATCTAAGATAATCTGTTATGAAAGAAAATTTGAATACTATAGAAACTATTAAGCGAACTAGTGTGTAAGAAAAAGTTGGAAAAGGCTCTATTAACAGTTGTGAGAAACAAAAGCGTATTAGAGAAAGATAATATACATGCAGAGTTTACAAACCGTGTCTTTAGGGTGGCCCAATAAGTAGAAATATGGGGACCCATGCTTGTCACTTTTCATGCACATGGAGAGACTGGAAGGTACCATTCCTAAAGGAAGGGGAGGAACAGCCTAGGACCAATCATTAGAATTAACAGAACCAGTGACATACAGATATTTTACTTTTGTTAGAGCAGAGAATTCTTAGTAAGTTTAGAACAACTGAGTAAAAAGCTTGTACGTAACAGGAAAGAAGTATTTCTGTAAAGCTAAGACAAATAAGCATGCTGTAAGTCTACATATTAGTGGATGACTGAAACTACTGTGCAAATATATTCAGGATGTAGATTCACCTGGACTACAGATGTGGAGTACATCTTGAGGTGCTTTCTGAAGGAGTCATAACAAATCAAAAGCAAAGAGTTTAATGCATTTCAGAAATATGCCGATTTATTTCTATGAAAAATCCTTGTATTGGTATCGACTCTGACATTTTTTGGCTTTGTTGGTGTAGTAGTGCTGAAACATGAGCTAAGAGTTTCCCCAAGGCCCTTCAAAAATGACTTCCTGCTAAATAACTTGTATCTTTTATCTGTTAACCAGCAACGATTCTGTGTATACTGAAACTTTACTTATTGCATACAGAACTCTTCCTCCTTTAAATAACCAAAACTGAATCTAAACTCTAGTTCTGTAAAATCACCTGAATGTCATGAACCCATGGGGTGACTTTTGTACATAATTTATCATTGTGTGAAACAACAGAGATTCCAAAAATGCACAATGCAACCCTAGGACATGTCTTTTAACGAAGTCAAACAATGTGGGGAAGAGAGGGAAAGAATCACTGTTGTATAAATGTATAAAGCACCAACCAGCCCCATGACACAGATTCCTTGTTCACCAAACCTCAAGATTCTGGTTCTTGCTGCTCTGTGTGTGTCAGCATCACACTGTGACCTAGCATGGTCAGGGCCAGATCCAGATTTCCAAGACAGGGCAATGGAAATGTTTTCCAAAATCTCAGTGTGAATGGACTGGAGTCTCTAAAACTTACAACTTTCTGCAGGAGCTCTTAAGCAACTAAAAACTAAGTGAAAAACTTCCAAATTTTATAGAAAGTCTGAAGTCCTGCTGTGAAAGCAGGAAGGGAAACAAATTAGCTTTTTTTCTACATTTTCCTCACAGGTGAAATTCAGTGTTTGTGCTCCTCTGCCGTGTCAGACAGAAAGCATCCGGAGCAGGAGGCTGTGTCTTGCTGGAGGCCTGGAGTCCACCTACAAGTGTTAACTGTGCCTCACCCTCCTCCACCTTTACACCCCATTTGCAAGTATTTGGTTATAAGACTCATTGCTTTCAGACACTTCTAGGAACTCACATATTTTAATGTAGCTTTGAGTAATGAAAGCTCCAGTTGGGAAAGGCTAGGAGCAGTAAGCCAGAAGCAGCAAGATGCCAGGACTGCTGGGACTGAGAATGAAATATCCCAGGGTTTCCTAGGGACCTTCTTCCATAGACATTTAGAGAGAACCGTGGTTGTTCTCAGAGCTGTAGCTTTCTGGGGCTGATCTGTCATTAGAATTAACTTGCCTCTTGCAGAGCTCATTGCTGGATGAAGAGGCTGTGATTTGTTAGTTTTACTTACTCTTTAATGTGGGATTTTGTGAACAGTTTTCCCACGTTTTGCCTTTAGGGATGCTGCATCATCCCAGTGTTTGGCTGCTCAATGCATATGCCCTTTTGATGGTGTTTATACAGCTATGGCTAAGGCCTGAAAAATATGAGCATCTGTAATCAGGCTCCCACAGTGTGAGCAGACAGATTTTTAGAAGTGCTGCACACCCAGTAGCTCCTGATGAAGCCAATAACCTCTTAGGTAGATGCATACATATGGAATTAGGCAGCCATGGCAAGAAAAATTTTGGTCTATCTTTTTATTCAAATTACATTTAATGCCAGGATGAGAAGTGCTCAGTGATGACTGTGAGTTTTGTGTCCTGTGACATGTTGAAACCTCACACTCACTCCAGTCGGCCTCCCCAGGCATTAAGTGCTTTTGAGGATCAGGATTCCCAGCAGTGCTTCTAGTCTTTCTTGCACAGTAATATGATTTCTTACTATGACTTGGTTCTTTGGAGAACTTGGCTGGCAGACTATTTGCTATGAAACATGATGCTGATGTTCTTCAGGTTTGGATGAGCTGTGATAATTCACCTTCAGTGGAAGCACAGTTCTTCTGGCTATCCTTATCGTCAGCAAACATGTTCTGAGTTGCTGGGTGATAGAACATCTGTTTTCTAAACTTCTTTTGTTGCATCCTGCTGTAAAATCAGCTATTATTTTGGAGCATTAATCGTATCTGTGCTCCCTCCCATATATTCTGATGCTACCGTGCACACTATGAGGGTATTTCTCCCCCTGAAGTGCTCTGGGATCTTTGGCATTTGTTTTCAAGTAAAATCAGCAGCTAGAGTCGAGGTAAATGATGCATTTGCAATACACTTTATTTCTTCTCCTAGGTTTGAATAGTGCTTTAGCTCAGCCAGAATTTTCTGAACTGTACTTGTAGGGACAGATTTCCAGGCAGCACAAACTGACATAACTCATTCAGGAGATTTACATCTTCCCAGGAGCTTGTTCTTTGTTTCTTCACTGCATGCTTTCTTCTTTTCAATGCACATTTTTTTCTTGCACAGATCAATTTCTTACCATTGATGATTTTCCCTTAACGTTGCTTTTACTGATGTCAATCACATCGTCATTCAGACACAGATATTTCTTGCACTTAAATATATACCGCCATATTTTGTACTAACAGAAACGTGGCTCTGGAATTTAAAAAGCACTGGTTATATTGCACAAGGAAAATAAAGAAGTTGATGATTGAGAGGCAATAATGTGATGATTTTCAGCTGGTTGGTTTAGGTTGTTCTAGGTAAGCTTCCTTCTTTTTAATGCTGTGAGTCTGAATGCCACTGCTATTGGAAAGGTCTTTAAATGCAGCGTTACTACAATTGACTTGGGAATTCCCTGAGCGTTTGTCTTGTCAGAGACTGACGGAGAATATCCAGGAGAGGACCCTGGTACACTTGCTCTGTTTCCATATTTCTCCCTAGGCTTCTTCTACACACGACTGTTGCAATCCAGATTCCATCTCAGTCCTTCAACTTTGCATTTTTGTACTCTACTAAGTCTTATTTCCCACTGATGGTCTTCAGAGCTGAACCCTAATGAGAATAAGAAATATTTCTGACATGTACTTGCTAAAAAAAAAAATTAAAAGGGCTGATAATTTCAGTAAAAAACCCCTCCAATTAGTCTTGTTACATCTCAACTGTGGAATTCTGGTGGGAACTATTAAATATTGATGAGTTTATCTGCTGTCCTCAGGACCAATTTGTCCTTGAGTTTATTGTCACAATCCTCTCTGTGTTCAGTTTTCCATTATTTGGAAAGGACATTCTTTCTGGGAGTCTGTCATTAATACTCTGACAGCCGTTCTTTCCAGCATGACTTACCCTTGAGATCTGGCCTTCTTGAGGCATGGCCTTTCATTTTAATCTCTTCTGTTGGTTAATTTCTGTTTTTAACTTCCTAAGCAAGCTGCTATTGGTTTTTATGTTCACCTTCTGTTTGTTCTTAGAGTATTTCTCATTGCCTTGGGAAATGACCTAGGGAGGACTTTAATATCTCAGTTAATTTCAACAGGCATCTTCTTGTTTTGCTTCCATTCTGCCTGCAGACTGGACACAGCACGAACGTTTCTCTGCCTGTGTAATGCACAAATTAAGAACTGGAGACATGTGGATGTTATCCTTTGCTGTGATGTTTTCTGTAGGTTGTGTGTACATTACAAAATAACTCCTGAACGCTTTTACTGCTTTTTCAGTGCAGTAGGACAAC
>KZ505963.1:449481-482180 GCA_002844005.1 Limosa lapponica baueri | reverse complement strand
TTGTCTTTGAATTACCTTTGGATAGTTTATTTTTACTTCTTGTCATTTTAGTAGTGAAATAAGGGTTCTATATTGTCTAAATGACTCACATTTTTTGAAATATTCAAAAAAGTCCCAGAAGTCTCTGTGAAACAAAACATGAGAAGAATGCTTTCTAGCCACAATGAGCAAAGTCTCCTTTTTCATTCAGAGTTGGCTTCTACCTGATCGTCCGTGTATATTGTCAGAGATTCAGAGATAATATAATAAGTGAGGTTGCCAAAGAAAGAAGTACATTCTTTTTAATGTTTAACATTACAGGTTTAAAACTGAGCCACTGAATTGCTTGGCAACAAGATCATCTGCTGTGATTCAAAATGTGCAGAGAAGTACCAATAGAGGAAGAAAAGGACAGTTTATGGACAAATCAACAACTCCCAGCACACTCAGAGATGTCCCCTAAAGAGTTCAAAGTGCTTCCTCCACTTCACATCTTATAAACCATTGCCTATGTTGGGAGGGCAGCAGATGACAGTGATACACACATATATATGGTCTTTGAGCCAAGGAAACAAACATGTGAATAAGTCCACCTCTACTCAGGTAAGCACTTAAGCCCATACTTAATGTGCACCAGGACATTACAATATATAAATACCTGAAATTGCTACTTAACTCAAAAGCAATATAATTAATTTATATGGGTTCATGTACAAAGAAAAACATAAAGATGAAAACCCACCATATTCTGGGACCTGGCCTGTTCCACGCTTCAACAACAGTCGCACTCTCCTGCCACCAGACTTGATTAGCTCTATTGCTCTGGCATGTGTCATGTCCCTTGTGCTTTCTCCATTGATTTCAATTATTTGATCTCCTACCTGTCAGGTAAGAAGAATATTGAGTCAGACAGAATTGCAGTAAAATGAGCGTTTCAGAAAGAGACATATTCAATGGATCACAGGTTACTTGAATGACAGACAGACACATCAAGGTAAATTTGTTCCTGTCTGTCTGAGGGATATTACTGGCAGATTAAATAACCTCCAAAGTGGTTGTACCACTGAATGTGGTATATCAAATGCTGCTTGTCTTCTGCTGGAATTGGTGTAACGTATTTCTAACTTGCCTCATGTCTTCTACACGTAGAGGGGGTTTTTTTGAATTGCTTGATATGTTGGAGTCACTGGAAACATTATCTGTGCTACACTTTAACTTGCAGTGTTGTGTGTACCCAAGAAGACCTTTGTTGCATTTAACTTGCTGTTTCCATAGAGGAAAGAGAGGTTCAAAGCATAAACACAAAGGTCCATCATTTGAATATCCAAATCTTGGTAGCAAAGTTTCACACCAAATCAAGAGCTGTTACGAAGCAAGCTGTTAAACAAAGAAAAGTTAGTGGCTATGGCACAGATCACACACGTTTTCTGGAGCTCTTACGAGAGCGTGCTTTGAAATCCTTGTCCACAGTTTTTGCTCAGAGTAAGCACAGGTCCTGGCTGAGCTGTTTAGTTAGAGCAGCCAACTCCAGGGCTCTGATTACAGATTTCTTCCACTCATCTCCTGGCTGGCTTTCCAGTCAGAGTTAACTTCATTATTATTTTTCTGCCTCTGTTTCTACAGCTGTAAAACGGGGCACTGATATCTGTGTCTCCCATCCGCCCCAATCTCCCTCCCAGCTTCGCCTCCTGCCGGGGTGTTTTGGTTTTGCTCTTCTGTCCATGAGAAGAGCTGGCTTCCGATCCTGGAAACTTTCTCAATGAACAGGGGAGCGATTGCCTTTCGCTGTGCCTGGTCGGCGGGGCAGAGAGCACCTGCAGGTAAGCAGCATCTGTACAGCTTGCCTGGTGCTCCAGTACCACAGCCACACACCTACTGTGTGAGCCAGTTAAACATGGTGAGGCGATGTGTGAGCCTTGGATTAGCAGCACCCTGGCCTTTGGAGTTTGTGTTTTGCAGCTGTGTTGCAGAAGCCTCCCAGCCCCATCGCGCGGGTGACCCCGGTGAAGGGGGGCTGATCTCCTGGCACTGGTAGGGGTGCGGGTCCAGGTGAGGGGCAGCCGAGAGGGGTGTGTGAGGGTCTCAGATGAGTGGGTTCAGCAAACTCGTTTATCAGAGCCAGAGTACCACATCTGCTTGGCAGGATCCCACCTGCCTTGGTCTGAATCTACACCTTCCTCACCGTCCGTATCCACTACACTGAAATAACAATGCTGCAGGCATCCCAGAGAGGGTTTTAAGGAGGCTATACAGATTTCAAGATGACGAGCACTTCCCTTTCCTCTTACAAGCCTGTCTTGACAAAACCAGCTCTTTGCTGGCCTTCGACATTGAAATGTTTTCTGTTCCGTGTGTTTTCTTTGCTCCTATTGTATTTCTGTCAACTAAAAGTGTAATCCTTCGAGGGCTTTCCTTCCTGAGTTTGAAATATACTTTTTACCAAATAAATGTGCATAATATGAAATGTCAACAAGACTCCTAGCATAAAAGAAAACTGGAAGGGATGCCAAGAAGTTATCTAGTCCCTACTTTTGTTCAGAGACAGAAAGAATGCTACTAAAAGCACTGAGGCAGTGTTTCTCAATAGGAATTCACACTTTGTCAATAGGAGTTGCAGCCTATTTTAAGAACTCTCTCAGGATCCTGCACACAATCTATGCCGGTACTTTACTTAACTAAAAAGCCATTGATCTGAATAAAATCTCTCTTGCTATCATGCTTTGTTAATGCTGCAGATTGAGCAGTGGGGGGAAAAAATCAGAATTATTTTGTGCAAAAAGGCCTCATTTTGCAGTGCAAATTTCTTCTTTAGCAGATTTTTCTCTGTTAGGAGGAATGCATTTGGTTGTATCACGCAGTACGCATTTTTAGACACTTCTGATGACCTCCAGTCTACAGTGACAGACAGCGAGGGTGCTCTCTGGATCGTGGAGAGATCTCCCCTGGGTTCGGCTGTGCAGGGCTGTTTGCATCACCCTGACTTCTGGAGCGGTTGGTAGGATGTAGCTGCTGCACACGCTCAGAGCAAAAATGGAAAATCTCTCTTACCATGTCTGTAGCACAGACAGAAGATGGATTTGTAGCATCCCCACGAGGATACTAGTCAGGCCGAATACAGACCAAATTCAACCAGTTTGGGAAAACCTGTTTCTAAATGTCATGAAACAATTAAGCCCTGGTAGAAATCCTATAAAAGTGAACTGAGATTTTCCAAAGGCTTGCAGACAGCTCTTTTTTTGTGTCATGGTGCTTGGATAGACCATGTTTTGCAGAAGGTATTTAAAATGATCCTGTTAGCATGTTTTGAGAGAAGAAGTGCCAGATTAGATCAAATGAAGGAGGTGTTTTTAACACTCCTTGATAAATAGCCTTTAAAATGAGTGCTGATGAAAGCTGTTCAGAGCACGCACAGTCCTTCAAATAAAATCCTCTGCACTCTGGAGCAGAAAGACAGAAAGAGATTTTAATACAGTTTAATATGTAAAAAGGTTAAGTTAATGTCATATTTTTTCCTTGCTGTTTGCCTTTCTTCTGTTCTCATTGGTCAATATGCAGGAACTATCTTGTATTAATGTAACCTTTTCTGTATTTCATTGGATTAAAATATTTTTTTCTCTATAGGCAGCATGTCGCTGATTTGATAGTTCCCTCTTCTAATACAAAATTTTATGTGCAAATAACCTGGGAAAGCTTAAAAAAGGCCAGCATCTTGGTTACGTGACTGAAGGAGGGGAAAGAAACCAGTCTGCAAAAATTAAGTGCTCTGAAATTTACATGAGAAGGTGTGAGACCAGAGGTAAAATGATTAGTTGCAGGAGCAGCGGGTTAATTGTGTTCCATGCTTTTGTGTCTCTGGCTGGCTGATGTATAACTGAATTACATTGCCTTTGCAGTACAAGCCCAGCTCTGATTAGATAAGAAAAACAGCACAGAGGAGAAAAGTTGCCAACACTCTTATCCTAAGAAAAGCTTCAATTAGACATTACACTCATATCTGGGGAATTCATACAAAAAAGAAAACCTTGACTGAAGAGTGGTTCCCCATGTGTCTAATAAGGTACAAATCCCTATTCTTATTTTTTGTGCAGTTAAACATTTATAACCTCCCCTTCCTTCCCCTGGCCCATGTAGATTCTCTGATGTCTGATATGAGAGGAAAACGTGCTGTATGCTCTCTCTCTGTCCAGGCATTCAAATGTGTGTGTTCTCTCCTCTTTTCTATTGTGGGATATATTTTTAGATATTGTGGGGCTATTTATGCCTTTTTTAAAATCCAGTGATTGTTTAGGGGGAGCTTAGATATACCCACATAATGAAGATGCACCAAGGTGAGGCCAGAGGTGAGGGTAAGCATAGAAACAGGCCCAGAAAGAACTTAGTGCTTATAATATGGGATCCTCATTACTCTATTTTCATGATCAAAAGTTGATTCCTTCAGTCTTATACACACATGACATTTGTGTATACTGCTCTTCTGGATCCTTACAAGTCTATCTGCTGAAGATACCTCCAAACTGGAGATATTACTAAGATTGGGGCTAGACAGAACAGATCAAAATAAAAGCATTCTTCCCATGTGGGAGAAACACTTAGTAATAATGTTCCCAGAATTAGACCTTTGCCTTTTTGTAACACATCAGATTTGCAACTCATGCTTAGTTTGGATTCCAAGATTATCCCCACCAGTACTGTCTAGACAGTTACTCCCCATTTTACATTATGCATCTGATTTCTCTGCCCTAAACCTGTGCATCTCAGTGAATTTTATCAGGTTGATTGCTTTAGTATGAAATTTTTATTTTATAATGAAAGTCAGTGCCTCAAAGTAATTTTAAACCTTCTATGAATAATGACATCTTGGCATCAGCAAATTTTATTTTATTAATTATCAATAGGTTTCCAATTATTAATAAAATTATTGTATCAAGCTGTTTTAATCCCAGACCCCTCAGAACCACACTTGTAATTTCACACTTGTAATTACTATTCAGGAGCAAACTGTTCAGAGCAGTCTTTGAGAGGGGTTATTTTTTGTACGAATTTCATACAAAGTGGTGTTGAAAGGCGAAAAGAAGATGCCTTGTATGTTCTCCTTCCCCTTTTCCACAAAGAAATCAAAATGAAAATCAGAAATAAGAAATTAAAATTAGACTGATGTGACAAGATTTGCTTTCCACAACTTACATGTTAGTGGATGTTCTTAACTTTTTGATAACTTGTCACAGATTATTTCTGAGACTGAAAGTTAAAGGAACTTTTCTCTATTATTTGACTTTAAAAATAGGGAATATATTTTCCATTCTCTAGTCTGCCATGAACTTTCTTGTCCTCTGTGAACTCTATGACATAATTACTAATAGTCTAGAAATTACTTTCTCTTAGTCATTGAGCATACACAAACATCAGCAGTTCAGTTAACTTGAATGTAAGTATGCTTTAAGCAGTATTCTCCTTATCCTGATTTATACTAATGTCTCTGTTAAAGTTGAGGTAGTAAGTTTATGGTCCTTCTGAATATCTCAATGAAGACTGATGCAAAGAAGCACCGACTATTTCAGCCTTCTCCATGTTCTCAACAAGCAAAGACATGTTTTTTTCCGTTCTTCTTACTGCTTTTAATATCGTTATGTTACCTTTTCTTGTTACCTTTCATAGTCTCCTTGCAGACTGCTTAGGTATCATTCTGACACATTTAATCTTCCCTCTGCATCTAGCAGGACACCAGCCACCTAACAGGTGTTGCAGCATCAAGCATTGAGTGTCGAAATGTTTTATTGGGTATGACCCTGTGGCATTAGCTCCTTTCATGGAAAGTGACACATTTGAATGTCAGACCATTATTTTTAAGAGGCATTTCAGCAAGCTGTCTTCTGTGGAGATATAAAGCTTTTCAGCTGAAACACCAGAATATTTTAAAAGATAAACTTCAGTGTGGCAACATTATCATTTTGCATGGCATTTAGGTCCTCTGTCATTTTACACTTCATGGATTTCATTTTTGTCAAGAAATTAACAGGAAAAACAATTCCCCACATCTGGAGAGCTAGCCATCCCTAAAATGATACCTTCAACTCCCATGCCATTCAGGCACAATTTTTGCCTGACAGCCTGAAAGGACGCACGCATCCTAATCACTGAGTTTTAAATCCACAAATAGCAGGGAAAACGTTTGAGAGTGCAGCCCTTGAAATCTAATATTGTAATCTCACACAGCCACAGACTGCCTTTGGCTCTTTGGAATACTCTTTAATTTGAAGGTGTCGTTATGCGGGGTCCGTGCATGGAGCTGCAATGAATGCATCCCCTTTGCAAGGCTGGCAGCTGTTTGGTGGCCAGCGATGCAAAACAAGCCGATGGACCCCTTTCCACTCCCAACAGGCAGGCCCTGCGTCATGGGACACCCTTGAACGGGCATCAGCTCTAATTTTTAACCTTCCTATTGATCTTCAGCAAAGACTACAAAACCGGAGTGATCGGCCTCCTCACCCTTCAGACTTTCCCAGCAGTGCAAAGTTGAAGCGTGTTGGCCAGCCAGCCTGGGAAGCTTGGATGGCTGCTGCCTGAGCTGCATTTATCCTGAAGAAACATGCTCTTTGTGGCTATGAATCTGGTAATTTTACAGATGTTGTTTTCACACTGTATTTCTTTCTTCCTACAGAACATGGACCTGGCTGAACTTCCATGCTCTTTGGGATAAATGCTTACCCAAACCCACCTGACCCGATGGAAGAGAATGCTCCTCTATTATATTCTTACAATGTGCAAGCACAAAGTAAACATGGAATGCTTCTCCCCTCCTTAATGTTTTTGAAGTTGAATATTAATGATTTAAATGTAATTATGAAAGTAGTTTGTGTGTATGGGAAATGTCTCTTATAAAAATCTGTTTCAGTTCAAGTTAATTCAGACACTCCATCCATGCGTAAGAACAACTGAGCTATAAAATTGGGTAGCATGTTTTCTGGCCATAATGAGAAGATAATATTCCTAAGGAGTGTTTAAGTGACATCACTATTGATAGGTTAATTAGAAAGAAAATTGTAAAGCTTCTCCGAATCATTAGAATAGAGTGCCTCTAGTACATGTGAGTTTAGCTGTGGAATCCTTTTTCTGGCCATATTTTATAATAATTATTACATGTCTTGTTAAAAAAAGCCAACCATACATATAAACAGAATTTCAGAAGTAGGCTAAATCAGAAGAAAATACATATAGCTTTAATGTATCATGGAGGTTTTTCCTTGCTCAAGTGTACTTTTAAACTACTGATGATAGCCTTGTGTACGTTTGCCTCTGTCAGTGGGTAAGAACAGTCTCTAAGCAGGTGTATAGTTCCCGCTGCACGAAATGAAATTAATTGTGTATGCACATTTTAATTCTATGTTAAATGAGGAAATCTAATGATAAAAGCAGCCTCAACTGACTTGTGCAGAGGGCATTGCTATCTGTCATTTTATTAATGCATTCTATAATGCAGGGAATCTCAGGAAAGAGACTAATTACGCTTAATTCCTTTTATATGGGCATTCTATTTTTATAACTGAAACATTTTTTGCATATTATTTGTTGCTGTTGTTATTGTTAATGAGTCCAAAAGGCTGAGAGATTGTCTGTACTTGCAGACTGAATAACAACTCCAGAATATCTATTTTGGTGAATTGCCAAGTCCTGTCAAGCTCTAATATCGCTGCCTGGAATTAGGCACAGGCTGGATATCTGCTGTGCAAAGTACCTCACATCAGAGAATCTGTGTTGCCTGGAAATCCCAGGTGTAACGTGTGGCCTGAGCAAAGCTATGGGATATTTCTAGTCTTGGACTTCTTCCAGTGAACTTTAGGCATGTGAAAGAGACACGGCATTTCCCGTTGAAAGAATTACACTGACGTAGCCTGTGCCACTTTTGAAGCAACCGCCCATGAAGGTTTAGAGTCACAAACTCTTTCTTTCTGTGGCCAACCAGCTGTTTAAGCAGCTGTGGCTTCTCACCCCTGGAAACGCCCAGCTCCTTGTTCCCGCAGAAAGCTGCTCTTGCCTCCTGCCCGAGAGGGTAGGGCACGCTGCAGGGAAGAGAGGGGCTGTAGGACAAGGACTGAGCTGGTGCAGGGCACGAAATGGCTTTCACACCACTCCTCAGCAGGTGCCCTAGTTTTTTTTTTCTTTTAGCTTTTTCACCTTTTCCTTAGAGATGGAGAAACATTAGAAGTGCTATTACAAAAAGAGAGCTTGGAAACTGGAAAATGTGCATGACCAAGTGCAGGAGAGGGAAATGGAGTTTGCAGCTGTGGGTGGCTGACAAGACAGCAAAGTGGACTTCTGGTATTACTGTAGACTTGATACCTTCTGCAGCATTGCTGCAAAATAATCCATGTATATGTGAATTAAAGGTGTGAAAGATAAAAGGAAAGTTCATTATCTTACTGGAGTTAATTGGTATACCATTACTTTTTTAAAAGTGGAGCTAGGATGACTCAGTGTAGAATAATGTAATATTAATATCACATACTATCTATTTCACCACTACAATCATTAATAGGAACAGTAAAGACTTAAAAAGGAAGAAGAAAATTTTCTGGTATCTTCTTGATGGTCTCAGCCAGTTCCCACTACGCAAAAGCAAATCAAATTCAAGACTTGACAAGTCAATTTTATGGATCCTGCATAGAAGCCTAGAGATAAATGTTCATGGAGACTGCTTCGTTCAAAGTTGCATCCACCCAGGAAAAGAGAAAAAAACATCAACTTTGACAAGTTAAATATAAAAATGCAAAAAGATTTTGCAGAGGAAAAATTGCTAAAATGTAAGAGCTAAGAACATGCTTTCAAGTATACCAGATGTGCAGAGCCTGTCAAAGATCTCAAAAGATAGTTTGGGTGTAAGGTAGAAAAGACCGCAAAAAATAGTTAGATTAATTCTTTGCATCAATGTTCGCTAAAGAGGAGGGCAGCAAAACTCCTGCAGAGGGTCTGCACACTACAGGGGTGAGTCTGAGAAACTGACTCCAACGGAGGGTCAGTTGCAAAGATTTTATAACAGACTGATGAAATAGATAGTAATAAACCACCAGAAGTAGATGGCTTTGATTCTCAACTCTGAAGGAACTTGGATATGAAGCTGCTGAACCAGTAGCTACAGGACATAATCTACTGCCTAAATCAGTAAATTGCTGAGCAGCAGAAGAATGGGAAGTGGCAAGTGTGACACCAGTCTTTAAGGACAATCCCAGAAAGTAACCAAGCGAGTCTCGTGTTCAGTTGAGCAACGGAAGGAAGCAATAAGGATGGCGAGGGTTAGTTGGCAGATGGATAATGATGATATAGTGGGGAAGGGTCAGTGTGGCTATTGAAGAGGGAAGCTATTCCTCACAGATCTATTGCAGGTCACTGGAGCTGTCAATGACTATGTAGACAAATGTGATCTGGTTAGTATACTGACATTTTCAGAAAGCTTTTAACAGTAAAGCCTTCAGTAAAGTCTCTGCTGTGGGATGAGAAAAAATAAGGTCTTCTAGGTAAGAGACTAAATTTGTGGGAAAAAAAAATGCTTTATATATGTGGTCAATTTTCACAATCAAAAGACCTTACCATAGTGATTATTCTGTTCCGCATATTTGAAATGGCATGGTGAAGAGGCAGAAGATTGGGGTGATAAGATTTGCAGGCAACACAATACCATGCATAATTATCAAATCTAAATTTAACATTAAAAGCTGTAAAAAGATAGCACAATACTGTGTGTTAAGGCAGCAGGTGAAATTCAGTGGTGGCAAGTAAGTGCTAAACGCTAAGTACAGTACGTGTGGAAAATTACATACACAATCATAGAATCATAGAATCACCTAGGTTGGAAAAGACCCTTCGGATCATCACTCTAAGTAAATCATTACTCCTGAAGAGACAGATCTCACAGTCCTTGTGCTTAGCTTGCTGAAAATGTCAGCACAGTCAAAAAAACCCAAACAGGATATTAACCATTAGGGAAAGAATAGATTATGAAGAAGAAATCATCATCACATCATTTAGGAGCACCAATATCTTGAAATCTGCAGATTCACCTCCAAATGAATGTGATAGACTGGGAAATGGTTTGGAGGAGGCCGATGAAACTGGTCAGGGGTAAAGAACAGCTCCCTTAGAGGCAAGATGAAATAGACTGGTAAGATTCAGTGGGAAAAAGGGCAGATATGATATAGGTCGATAGAATAAAGAATGGTATCATGAGATTTTTATGTTGAAGCTACAAATTAAAAAAGGAGCTTTTTCAAACAATGGAAATATTTAGCTTTGGAATTCATTGATGAAATATATCAGGAATCTCAAAAGCATTAGCAAATTCAAATAAATAGTTAAAAAAAGTCTGAGATACTAAATACGAAAATTCTAGTGTAAAAAAAATATCTTTAAACTGCTGATTGACAGGGGCTTGGATGTTGCTATATGCAGTGAAGAATCATTTTGAACTTGTCCTTTGTTCCTTTCCTAGAGCATCCTCTGCTTGTCCTTGTTGGAATCAGGATGCTGGGCTTGGTGTGCTGCAGGAATGGGTCTAATATCTGTATCCTTTTACCTTCATAGGTGATCTCTCCTGATTTCTACTTGTCCTGGTTTGGGAAAACCCAGAAAAGAGACTGCCTCTGTCATTCCTGTTACTGGACAAAGTGTTTCACTTATCAGAGTGGCATTGTTTGGTGTGTTTATTTTTTTCAAACACTCTTGATACTTAATTTTTTAAGGGCTAATTAATTTTTTAGACCTGAAAAACTTTATAGGTCTTCCATGAAATATAGATTTAGATATGGTACCTGCCTGACAACTAAGAATTTTGTTCTTAAAAGTTCATACTAAACCATTTTTAGCAAGATTATTAAGTCTTTCTTTCTCATAGCTGGCTTGAAGGATTTTGCTATTAGTCACAGAGTTACAAGGATGCTTTGAATGTGTTAAATTGAGTACATTTTTACAAGAATGATGTTAATTACATGTGTGAGAGGAATATTATTTTGCCTTACCTTTCTGCAAACAAATTCTAAAAAACACACATGGCTTTTTGGAGAAATGCTGAATAATAGTTTACCTACAGTTAGTTGCCTCTCGATTTACTAAGCTTTTAAACTGTCAAAATATATTCAGGATCCCTGAGGACTTCAGTCTGCATTTCTTTGTTATGCAAATACAAAAGCGTTGCTCAGCTTTATGCCTGCATGTCAATATATTCTTCCTTGGGTTCTGCCAATTACACTAACCCGGCATCTTGCCACAGGCTGGCATACAGCTCGCATCCTCGAGTATCCCAGTTGAATTCCCAGAGTTCAGATCAATCACACCCAGTCTCACTACAAGTGAGATTGGACAGTGATGTATGTAGTAGGGAATTGGCGTGTGAATGAGATTACCCCAAAGGGACATGCAATTTGGTGGGAAAGCATAGCTAACATCTTCCTGTACTGTTCGGATGGATCACAAATCACAGAATAAATGGATGGGACTAAGAATATCTTTGTCTTTGTGCTCCATTGTAATGACTGTGTTGACATTCACTGAACACTTACTATGAAGGTAAGATTTATATTACAGCATAAAGTAAGCCAGGTATTCTGGAGGTTTTAAGAGTAAGTGCTACTTATGTAGAAAAGATCAGCTACTTAACTGACATTTATCATTCTGTAGGCATTTGTCTTTCAGATGTGTGCACAAGACCTTAGTCAAACAGAGGCTGGTGGAGTGCTACATGTTCCTGGAGCATTTTTCTGTCCCTTATGTGTGGGCAGAAGGTCAATATTTTATATCTAAATATTAGTGACTTTTCAGTGGGGTTTCTGATGGCCTTCTCAAGACCTCACCCATGGTAAGCGTTCAGCAGCTGACTCCCTACTGCTCCCAGCCCACCACCTGGGGAAGATCTTTTTGGCTTTTAGGACCTACCACTGCTCCTTCCACTTCTGTGCTTGCTGTGACTACAGTAAAATTGCAAGAGGCTTTCCAACAGCAATATCTACTGTTCTCCAATATTCTGAACATACGACTCTACTACCTTTTAAAACCTGGGGATTCACATGTGTCATATCTCAAATTCTTCAGTTTTCCTTCTGATCCAAAATAGGAGCCGAAGTTTTGCTCTGGCAAAAAATTAAAGATTACGCTGGCCAACTCCTGGTTTATTTTTGGACACAGTGATTACCCGAAATGTTTATAAGAAGGTCATGACAGATCAAGCCATTGTTGCTTTCTTCCCATTTCCTTGCTGCAGCTTTCTCAATTGTGTAAAGAAATATTTGTATCTATCATCTACTACCTTTCCTGTGTGACAATTGCCTGACTCCTATTTTTAATACTTTTTGCTCTAAACACCGTCAAGCTGAGCTGAGCTACTCTTGCTTGCTGTACTGCAACCTCAGATGAATTCCATTGCAGAATGTAAGAAATGACCCTTTGATGTGGGGTTAATCAATGACGGAGCGTCCCAAACAGATGCTCTATTCTTTGTTATACAACATTCTTTGTTGTATACAGCCTTGAAGAGGCTGTATACCAGTGAGGAGCCAGTGCAAATTGTGGGGTCTGCATGGCAGCACGCTCTTAAAGATTTCTATTTACTGTAGAGTAAGAAATCACTCATTCTTCCTTTTGAGCTTTTATTGGATGGTCTCTGATAGGAAACAATCAGTCCTGTTGATGATCAGCACTTTTTCATATTTACCCCTTTCCTTTTGGCAATAGGACTACAAAAAGCCGAGATAACCCTGTGGAGACTCTGTTCTGGAGGGAATGAAGGAAAATAGCAGTAATGCATGGACAACAGAATCACAAAGATTAGGGGAAGGTCCCTGTGTGTGAAACTACAGGAATGGTATGTGATTTCTGGTACAAAATTTGACCCTGGAATGGAAATCTCATAAAACAGTATACATGGTAACCCAGGTATTTCTGCTTGGATTTTGTCTTCTCTGAAATGCAAGACAACAGCTACTAAAAATACATTTTAAAAAGAATAATGATACTTTACATTAATGATATGGGCTTAAAAGAACTGTCTGTGGAAGATGTATTATGTTCAAGCCTCAGATGGGGCACGATTCCTTAATTGGTGGAAAAAATGACTTTGATCTTCTAAAAACCTAGAAATCAAGGTCTGCTAAAAGTAGATACAGTGACAAAGTGACTAGATGAAAACTAAACTAAATGTAACAACAAACAATCAAAAAAAGCTGAAATAGAAAAATCTCACGACGAACACAGAAGAAAAAGACTTCTTCATTGCATGGTATAAAAGCCTTTCGGTACACTGTACGGAAATAATTAACTGAAGCTGCTCTAAGCTTTGCCTGCTTTTCAGCCCTGCCTATCTATCCACTGAACCCAGAATAGCTCAAGTGGTTTCTTGGTGCCTGGCTTGAGACTCTCAGAAGTGTCCTACTCCAGAGAGATACATTGATATTCTCTTGCTAAACTCCACTGTTACGCAGTTTACAGAGCCCGGATAAGTAACTGCCTACATACTGCCTATTCCTTTGAGGAGCCTGAAGAATTAGTCTTGATCCTAATTGATTTCTTCAGGGAGACATAGTTAGCAATAGCCAACTCTTAACGCGACGCTCTACTGTTTAGGAGCGAGGCCTCTAGGCTTTCAGAGGGGACTTAAAATTCTGTCTCCTATGGCTCAAGAGAGGACTTTAATATCAGGTTATGAGTTTCATAGGAACTCTGTCTCTCTTATTGCAAACAAGGATGCACAAGTCATGTTTTCAGAACAAACAAACCAGATGTAGTTGCCTGACCTTGTATTTGGGATGCTTACAAAGAGGGAAATGTCAGTTATGAATCCTGTTGAATGCTCATACATGGGTTTTGACAGCAGTTTCAAATGCCTTCCATGATCTGAAACTTCAGTTCTGTTTCCTTCCAAATAAGAGACAGGCTCCCTCTTGTCTGTCTGCCTTTTTTGACCCTTGGCTCTTGAATACTGAATTCACAGAATCACAGAATCACAGAATCTTCATGGTTGGAAGGGACCTTTGAGATCATTGAGTCCAACCATACACAAAAAAACCAAAAACAAAATCCAAAACAAACAAAAAAACCCACCACACACCAACACAACACCAAACACAAAACAAAACCACCCAACCCAACAATCTCGGGCACTAGAGCATGCCCTCAAGTGCCACATCTACATGTTTCTTAAATATCTCCAGGGTTGCTGACTCCACCACATCCCTGGGCAGGCCGTTCCAGTGCCTGACCACCCTCTCAGTAAAGTAATTCTTCCTAATATCTAATCTAAACTTCCCCTGCTGCAACTTCATACCGTTTCCTCTGGTCCTGTCATTGTTCAAAATTCTCCCATTTTGTTAGGAGTAATTCTCGGTGTACGTGGATGGAGTTTCCTGAATAACCACAAATAAGTTTGGTGTGAGCTCTGTTATCATGGGAAAGGATGAAATATACAAATTGTGCTAGTTTGCAGGGAGCCTGTCTACAGTATAGGTTGGTTACTGTTGTGAGTCTCACTGTGCTGGTCACACGGCAAGCTAGAACAGACCAAGTAGGGCCACACAGATTCCTATGCAAGGACAACACAGAATGGCGTAATTGACACTGTAGGAGCTTCCTGTCCCTTGTGCCTATTTTTATCTCCAGCTGTGTACAGCTGAAACAAAGAGAGGGACACAGACAGCAGGAAGAGCAGCAAACAGAAAAAAGGATTGAAGAGTGAAAGAAGGACTGCAAAGCATGAAGGATATAAAATTCTGCAGTGACTGTATTTCAGATGTCTCTTCTGCAAATATATAAGAAAAATCTACAAAAGAATGAGAAAAGTAATTTAGTATTAGGAGATATGAGGAAGCTAGAGATAGGGCTAACTGGTGTTATGTGGACTGAGAAAAATGAGTTGACAAGACAATAAAACTAGAAATGTCAGAGATGAGAAGTATGACTTTCGTGGAAGATGTGAAAAAAAGGATGGAACTCGCAAAGTGACAAAATGACACAGATGCATATTGTATATAAAAAAGTACATTTCACCCTCATTCTTCATGAATTTCACATTCCCTAAACCCGTTTATGCAAGATACTCTGTATCTTTGCAGCCCTCAGCCACGGGCTCTTTGTTTGATGCTGGTTTCAATAAGCATGCTGGCTGCAGCAGATATCATTCAAGGCAATATGAGATCTGTTGGCCATATCTCACATGTCTAGCAAACCCTACGAACATCCTTAACAATTCTCCTGAGAGCAATCAGTAGCTTCCCATCTCTAAGGCAAGAAGGGATAGAGATCTGCTCTGCCAATCATTGTCCTCAATGTGAGACAAGAAGAAAAATATGCTTTATCATGACCCTCACCTAAATAGACCTGTAAAATTGTTGCCAGTAGCATTTGAATCTTCAAAGGCTGGGGGGACTGTGCTTCACATTAGCTGTGTAATGTCCTACATCTCTGGTGACTGATTCAACTCAGTACTACTGTCACTGATAGTGTGCACACCGTAGTCCTGCCCTACTCTGAGACAAGATCTTGCATCTTTATTTTTCATTATTGCCAGCACAACTAGTTTCAAATTTTTTCCTTGATGTTAGGATTACTTGAGAAATGGAGTCTTGATGTGCTCAGATCTCTGCCAGTTTGGGATAAAATATCAAAGGCACTAATAATTCTCCAAACTTTTCTTGTGGTTCTTTAAATACATCCTTGTCTTATGGTGCACAGACATGGTCCTATTCAGTCCTTTTTTGCCATGATGTGGACAGAGTCTTATATTTATGGTAGTCCCTCATCCTGAGTAAGAAAGGAGGGTTGAGATAAATTTTTAGAACTCAGAACTTTCAGTGAGTCTATCTGCCATTTAAGGTTTTGGATAGTCATGTTTTCTTTTGTATTCTTTTCCTTAGATCTAATTAAACTTTTATTCGTTACTGCTAATTTGTAAGATAACTTGCTCTTTGTGAAAATTCAGAAAATTTACTGGAAGTATTTTGAGTCACGTGTTTCAAGTTCTATAAATCTTTGCTGTGGAGGCTTTTCAGAATTCACCATTGTAGTTTGGTCTCTGCTCAGCTGTCAGAATTAAGAGGGATTTGTATTTACTTCCAGTGTAGCGATGAGGTCTCCCCCTATAGAGGTCTTCTGTAAGGAGTCTCCATATGTCTTATCCATTAATTTCAGTAAAATCCTGCCAAAGTTAATTGTGGTATATTTTCTGACATATGGTTTCATATGAAGTTACACAATTATGGCTGTGGCTTTCCAATACTGGTTGAGAATAGTCTACCAAGCATACAGGCAGATGATGCATGTGAAGACGCATTTTTTCCTGTAGACTTCTGAGTCCTTTGATTGACATTTCATTCCCATGTCCAGTGACAGATGAATCCAAGTTAAACTAGGATGTACGCTCGGGCTTTCTCCAGAAGTAGAATCTATGAGCCCATATAAAAGTCTCAGTGCATGTAAAAGTACTTTGACTAAGAACAGTGTAATAAGCCTGTGAAAGTTTTAAAACTGTTTTTAAGGGAATAATTTGTTGAACCTTAAGACTGCCATGTCTATATAGGCTGGCAGAAAGGGATCCTTGAGTAGAAAAGCAATATGCTGGTGAGACTGATGAACTCTGTATGACATCAACTCACTAGTCTTCCACCTTTCTGGTTCCCAGAACAACGTCGCAGAAAATCAAAGTAGAAAGCTCCATCAGTCATGAAGGGCAATTAAAGACTATTTTAGATCTTGTAATCTTGAAATGGAGTGTTCCTCAGTGGATTTGTTTCCACTAAAAACACAAAGTGCCTAGCATGCTATTCCCAGTCGGAAGGAAGACCAGGACTTCTCATTCGAAATGGTGGTGTGATAACAAACTTCATTAAACCTCTTCCCCCTTCCATCAGTCTTTTCAAATCCAGACAGTTCTGGCAGGGCCAGTGGAAGACCACCATTTCCAGTGCTTTCCCTGCTTCCCTGTCCCATCTGTTCTCTCATCTGCTCCCAGGCTTCACTGGAGTTCATAAAAGCCTGAAGATCAAACTGAAAGTGTCATAAGGAAACTCTGATTTTGGTGTCACTTTCTTCATGTTGCTTCATCATTGCCTTTTTGTTAAAGTTCTCTTTGCTCCTATTATTGGTATATTGTATTCCTGTCATAATTACCTTCTTCAGCAATGGATCTACTCTATTTTCTTTTACAAGAGATAGTTCCATCCTGTTTCTTTATTTACATCTGATTTCCTATGATCTTAGCTTTTACTTTAAGTTTATACTCTCCATCCATAATGCATAGCACTTGTACACGTATTTAGACCTCAGAATCTTTTGAATGTGTGCTGATAGACTTTCAGATTTTTTAACAGGTGTCCAAGTGGAATACAGCTGTTGGGCTCATCCTATCACTATGGTTTTGCGGTGCCCACTAACAGAGCACAACATGCAGAGTTTGACTTGCCTGTCTGGAGCTGTCTTCAGTTAGAGACTGCATTGCTTCAATTATACAAATTTATAAACCCACTTGTATATGTAGCTCTATTACTTTAAAATACTGTATATTATTTTATTTACTTCTGTAAAGTAGGAACAATTGTATTAATATGAATATGCCTTTATCAGGACTTTTTATGTTTCATTATATGATTTATTTTTTTCAAAAGCTTAGCTGATTTAATTTTTCTTTTCTTGGTTTGGTGAGTGGGATTAATGGTGGAGTTACGTGCATTATTTCTTTCTATAAGCATGATCTGCACCTTGTGTTATCGGCTTCGTGTTTTTTTGTAAGGCTTCAGTCAAATCAAGGAAGGCTGTTCAAGCAGGAGGAAAAAGAAAGCAAAACAATAATGGAGATAAATAGATCATAAGAAGAACTATTAGCTGGAAAATGCTCCTGATAAGATCCTACCACATAAGCATGGTTTACTATCCCCAATGCTGAAAGCCTCAGATCAGAGATTCTGATCTTTAAAGATGATGGTATGTGAAGCGAGAAGCACTGAACAGATTTTTGCATATTTTGCTGTAGAGATGCATCTGTGAAAGAGAGAGATGCAGGACTGCAGTAAGCAGGCTGGTGGCCCCAGCCAAGAAATGGGAACTAACCTGCATTATTAACAGTACATGTAAACTTAGGAAAGGAGATATGGGTACAGAACTCTGCTTCCTATATACTATATTCCTTTCAGCAAATATTCCTTTTTTTTTTGTTTTCCTATTTTTGTTTTGAAGAAGCTGTTTCGTGAGCTTTTGCTGTCCATCAGTTACAGGTCACTGGAGATAAAAGTCTTGCAAGTTCTGAACCCATTTGTGACTGTCAGGTTAAACTGGTTGTTAAACGGGAGCGTACAACACAAAACTCAGTGACAAGACTGGAGGGTAAAACTCATTCCAAAGAACAACACTTTTAAAGGGGAGAAAAAACAGCCAGTTAGAACTATCTGGCCAGGATAATGCTTGGCTGTGTATTGTGGCCACATCAACAAAAAAGCTTTTAAATAAGTTATTTTAGAAAATATATTCACATTTTTCATTGTAAGATACAGTCTTTTCCTAAGAAAATTGGAAAAAGCTGTGTATTTGTGTTACATACATTTTATATTTAGGTTATTCACAGAGTGGATAGTCTAACTTTATTCTGTGGTACTAGTTTGCCCATATGCTGCACAGCTTTTAATAGGTTACTCTGCCTAAAACAGTTTATTATTTGAAACAAACCCTCTCCAAAGGCATTGTTCTTATGTCGTTCTGTAGTCTTAGCCATATGTGATTCCAGAGCTTATTAAAAGCACAACTTTTTCCCCATCTTTAATCACATTATGGTTGGTAATGTACATTTTGCTTATGGCTTTTCATTAAGAGCAACTGACTATGATATTGCTGCAGTAAAGGAAAGAACGAAAACACTCACCATAGAAGATATTCTTAAGTAAAAGTTCTAGTTGTAGCATTAATTCATCTATATTTCACACAACAAATGTTGTGTGAGTATTTCTCAGTTACCAGGTGCCTGCCTGGCTCCCTCGTCACAGGGACTGCTTATGCCATTGCTCCCTTATGTAAGCTCTGCTGCCCGGGGTTTGCACTCCATGGCACCACTGAGGACTAATTGAATGAGCTAAGAGTGATTTAAATGATATTAAACCTCCTGAATTATATACAGAAAGTCTCTGATTGTATATTTAGACCAATAAAAATGCTCTTTCAATATGAAGCCAAACTTGATGAGATTGCTGGGGTCATGAAACAGAATCTGTGTTACAACGATGACATTTGCAAAGTCTGCTGTTACTACTGTACAGAACACACTTTCCATTACCCATCTTTATAATTAAATATTCAACAAGGCTGCACTAATTAGATGCATAAACCATTTTTTATGTTAACTCTTGGTAGTCTCTTTCACGAATGTTCTCTCCTTCTCCTGTTTGTGTACTCAATATTCTGCAAGGCATCAGCCTTAGTATTTGCATGCAGTGTTATTATGATTTCCACCAACACAGGACTCAAATGCACTAAGACCTATGTGGAAAAATAGTGAAAACTGATCCCTACAAACAAGAATGAATAATATCAATAAGCAAACTTAGCAAACACTATCAAGCCAACTTGGTTAAATTAGTAAAACAACACAGAACAGGTCTTAGGTTTCATAGTTATCCACTAAGTGTCGTATAACTATCACTTTGCTTTTTGATTAGAGACATAACGGTTAATTATGCTGATATTATTATCAAATAAACATCAAACTTTTTGTCAGAGATTTTTAAGTTGCTTAGATATGAGTAAAAGAATAAGGAGAAAAAAAATAAGGTGTAAAAGCTATTATCAGCAAGAAGTAATAAATTTATTCTGCAAAGAAACTACATAGACCTACCAAATGTTTCAACTAATTTCTTGAACTCCTACAGAACAAGTTTATATTATAAGAGGTATTTGGCATTGGTTCTTTAAAACCTGATCAGAGATGAAAAAATTGCTTTCTCTTTGACCCCATCACCAAAGAGAGCTGTAAATGTTGAAAAATATTGTTACAATGCGTTTTACTTACCCTCATCCTTCCATTCCGTATTGCTGGTCCATCTTCTGCTAATCTCAACACATACAAATCCATTTTGTACTCCCTTCCTCCTCGAATGCTAAACCCAAAACCTTTGGCTCCTTTCTCCAAATCAACGGTGAAATAATCAAAGTCCTGTAGAGACAAATACAAAATGAAAGACAATTAACCATATGAATGTCATGGTATACGTTCAAGAAAACTTTAAAAGACATCTCTTCAAAAGTGCACGTATCCAACTGATATGAGCAAAGAGACATTCAAAGTATACTTCTGCACTGACTAACTTTGGCCATTTCTGAAAGCGAGACTTTAGCAAAATGTAAATGCTTAAGTCTAAACCACCCTGAAAGGCCATCGCCCAGCAGTTGCCTGAAACCAAAAGCTCTCTAGATGGTTTCCATATTCACCCTCAATACTTTCAGGGCACCTGAGTGTAAGTGTTTATGCCTATGCAGAAGTGCTGATTTGGCAAGTGAGGTAGCAGGCAGTTCCTGTATAAGCATCATCACAACTAAAAATTAGCAGGAGGGACACCTCCTGGATTCCCAGCAGAACTTAACATGATCAGCAGGCTTGGACTGCATGGACTCACAAAGTACAGCAACTCTCATCAATTCAGTTAAAACATATGCCTTGAGGAGGAGGTGGGGAGTAGGAGATTAGAGTTTCACTCTTTCCGTGTTCTGCAGAGGCTGAGATTCATCTTTCCATTTTTTCCTTGGTGGACCCTATCTACCAGCCCCATAGATGGGTCTGGGTGGGAACACGCTCTGTTGCTTCTGATCGATTGGCATCCAGGATTGTAAGATCATAGAATCATAGAATGGTGAGAGTTGGAAGGGACCTTAAAGATCATCTAGTTCCAACCCCCCTGCCATGGGCAGGGACACCTCCCACTAGACCAGGCTGATCCATGGGAGCAGGAGGAAAATGAGAGCAGACTTGGGTTGTGTAGGTCAGTGATTAGAGAATTAAACTGGACATGGTGAGAAACAGTCTAACCATCTCTCTGGATATTAAGAAGCATCTTATAGGGTATGCACATGGGGATAGGGATTTGTTATTTGGGTACTGAAATGCATAAAGTTTTTAGAGGGTTCTCTGGATGCCATCTAAGAATTTGGATATTTTCATTGATACGGTTTATGTGAAAATATGGACAGAGAAACCATCTATATATGGTTCCAGCATATAGTGTCCAGAAGTTTACATTCTCTTATTTAATATTTTTCTGACCTCTGTTTTTTTCTGCCCTTATGTAAGGAGAAAGGATGATTTTTTTGAAAGTGTGAACTTCGGGCTAAATCCTCAAACCTTCACAGCTGTCAGTAAATATTTGTCATCAGTGGAGTCTTGTCCAAGGTAACATAAATCTTCATCTGACTTTTATTTCTTTGAATTTGTAAGATCATGCCTAATGTCAAAGAAACTAGTTGCACAACCTAGTTTCTCCTCATCCAGATTATTACCAATAGAAATGTAATTATATCAATCAAGATTCAAATTTATTTATTTATTTATTTATTCAGATTAGCTAAAATCTTCATTTTCAACAATGCCATAGAAATGCAGTCTGACCTAAGTACCTCCACTGTTTGATGACTGTATTATGTCCCTAGGAACAAAAAATTCCTCTGCTCATGCAGAGGCAGCTTAGTTTAGAACTTTTATTTTAACTCTCCAGTACCTTAAAAATATCATTTATTTAATATTATAGTCACACAATTATAAATGTAGTATTATTTGATAGATCACATAGTTCTTCATTAGTATTAATTGTGTTGAAGTAATTTCCTCCACAGAGAAATAATAACTCAGAGTAAAAACAATAAAGGTGCCTTTTTCTTCTATAATGTCACCTTTTTTACCAAGAGACATGATGTCTCCCGACAGACCTAATTCTTTCTGTTTAGGAGAGCAGTAAGTATTTCGGTTAGTACCTGGGGCTGCCTGTACTCCGACAGAGGGTACTGCCTGGTGTCAGGCGAATGCTGCCTGTAATCCATCAGGGGCGGCTGCCTGTAGTCGAGAGGTGGTGGCTGCTGGTAATCCATCACCGGGGGATGCCTGTAGTCCAGCGGAGGCTGCCGGTAGTCCGTTGAGGACTGCCTGTAGTCTGTAAATGGAGGTTGCCGGATATCAGGTTTCACATCTTGTCTGGCTTTTACTTCTGACCTATAACTGAGAAAGGCAAAATGACTTTGTTTCAGAACATGGCGAAACACTACGAATAGCCCTTACATGCAATATTGAGGAGTGAAAGCAAAATGCCTGACTGCAAAATTGCATAAAACAGGTTTTCAAAGGGAAGAAAAACTTCCAAGGGTAAATAGTTGAGGTGTCCAAACAGAGCAAGAGCTTTTGAAACATGGACATAAGCAATTTTCCCTCAGGTCATGCTGTGCAATTTTCCAGCTTGTATCAGTGAGATCAGGATTAGGCTCAGAGGGACAGTAACAGGAAAACCCTCTTGATTCCCACTTATCTTGCCTACTTGGAAGATGAAACCGCATGTGGAAACACCCACAGTACTCACTACGAAATAATGCACTGAGTTTCTAAAGTGGGTTTTTTTCCAGAATTAAGATTTCTATAGAGTAAATGAAACATTAGTGCAGACATTTATAGCCCTTCTGTTTCATTGACATAAACTGTTATTACTGTTATATAAGAGGTTCCACCTAAACATGAGGAAGAACTTCTTTACTTTGAGGGTGGCAGAGCACTGGAACAGGCTGCCCAGAGAGGTGGTGGAGTCTCCTTCTCTGGAGACATTCAAAACCCGCCTGGACAAGTTCCTGTGCAACCTGCTCTAGGTGGACCTGCTTTGGCAGGGAGGTTGGACTAGATGATCTCCGGAGGTCCCTTCCAACCCCATGTCATTCCGTGATTCTGTGATTTAGTATACTGTGAGCTTCTTTAAGTTAAAAAAGGATACATTCTTTGTACTAGCTGTTATCTTTAAATTAAAGGTTTTCTTTGAAATAACATCTGTTAATATGGTCTGTATTATTATTATACACACTCCCTATAATACTATCTGGCTACAAGCCCGTAGCAGGTCATATCAGAAATTGTGCACAGACATAACAGAGGGTGAAAGGAAAACAAATTTGTTTAATGAGGAATTAATAGAAAGTAAAATATTGCTTTAATTGGTAACTGGTTACAGGAAGACGAGTCCTAACATTTCAAAGAAAATGTGACTTTCTAGAGCGACTAGTTAATTAATTTACTCAGCTGGGAATGAGTGGCTGCCTTACCACAGGGCAATCAGTGCATAATGACATTTCACATTTCAGGGTGAAGTAAGGAATATTTCTCACTGCAAACCTCCGTACCTTGGATGTGTAACGTGCTGAATGGGCACAAAGGAAGTCCCAAACCTTTTTAGCAAGGTAATTTAGCAAGGTAAATAGTGGTTTGAGTTAGATTTAACAAAAAATTTCAAATAGTGGAGGTTTTTACACTCTCTTCTACGCGCCAAATGAAATATTTTTTTTCCTATATAGGAAATATACATTTTAAACTCTGCTTTAATAATGCTCCAGAAATTTTCAGTCAACCAAGTGACCAAGTATGTACATGTACACATACAGATACGTGGACACATATAAACTATGAAACGGATTTTGAAATGTACTTATGGATTTAAAAACATTACATTTTGAATAAATGACACCATTGTTTTTGATTATGTTAATTTATCTCTGAAAAGGTAATCTAATAATCTAAACATTTCAAAATATGATGTGTTTCAAAACTTCACTACTTTATTTGAACAGCTACAGCAACATTATGGCAAATCTTCCTACACATTAGGTTTAATTAGCTAAATGTCTAACCAGACACAAAAATATCAGAACTATTTCCCTTTTCCTTTTCTGAGAAGGTGAAAATATCCTACTGCCACATGTTATTTTAAAACATGTACATGGCATCTATAATAAGACCTGCATGTATATGTGCAATCCTCTTACTTTCTTAGTATCATGATCCTCTAAAAAGAAGACAGAGAACAAACAAACTTACTGTGATGCTGAGTCTTATTAATATTGGAAGTAAAACTACTAGTTAGTATTCCTAAGATTTTTAAATATCTTATGGTATTTTGATTTTGATACAGAAACAATGTGTGTGGCTGTATAAACAAGTGGTAATATGACTTATAAAATCTACTGAAAAAGGATACTATATGAACTAGCAATAATGGACCTATTTCTGGAATAAAAGTCATCCTTAGGCAGGTTCCCAATATACAAACATAGCTGTATCCCAGAAGACGATGCTTTTATTTACAGTTGGAGGCACTGTAATTTTTGCTGAATATGTAAATGGTGACATGACCAATTATAGCTTATGCTTTTCAGTAAAACTATTATAGAATTTCTTTTTGGAATGTTAATTAATATAGTTTACTGGTCACCTCTGAAAATTCTCAATTCAACATATATTTAATTCTGATTTACAACTGCACAGAGACACTTTTGTGAAAACTTCGCATTGGATTTTGTCAGAAACACATGTCTTCTCGGAGGTGATCACTTTTGGAAAAAGTACTCAATGAAATATAAGGCAAAGAAATTGGCCAAGTGTGACTAATTGAGAGAAAATAATTTCAGGCAAGTGAAAATGCTGCATCTGCTAAGCAAGGAGAATTAGGGGGCACAGTGTCTAAATCACAAGTGAACTCAAGTACCTCCAGAAGCAAGAAGTTACAGTTCTTTAACCAGCATCTACTATTTGGGGAAGAGGGTCTTGATGAGGTATCTTGGTTACTGAACATTAGCATAAAGACAGTCAGTGTAATCAGTCTCATTTAACACGCCAAAAATTAATCCAAAGACTAAATAGTCTGTTGATTGAAGATCACAGAAAGTTGTATCATCCCACAGCCTGAGCGTGCTTTTTATACATACAGATTTTAATACAGCTGGTCACAAAATTTCTATCCCCTTACCATTTAATTTCCATCACAGATAAATTTGTGAATGCATATGCATAAATTACACGTGATAAATTGGCTGGAAAATGATACACCATAGATAAAACCTGTTATAAAAATATCTTCCTGATCCAGAACTCTAGCAGACAAAAAAACCCCAACAAACCAGACACGTAAGATAATGTAAAAAAAAAAGGGCACTTCATGATCAGATACTGATACACCCATAATTTGTAAGCTGTAGTGACATAAGAAAGTATGTTAGCAATTAAATTATTAGCAAGAAATACTTGAATGGTTAGTTCCTTGGCAAACATACATTTCTGATGGACGTTTGAGGATACTTGGCTAGATGTTTGTTCATAATAACGTGTTTCACACCTGAACAAGACTTACAGACCATCCTGGCACGCACAGTTCATGCTCCGCGAGTGCAGCCACGGGACCGTGGCTTGCCAGAGCCCCACAAGCCATGGCTCACAGCACGAAGACTCAGCACAAGGGTGTCCCTTGATCCTCACAGGAGGCAGAGGCTGGAGGAGCCGCTCTTACCTGTTTTCGTGTCCCTGCAGCTGGAGGGGCTGTGGAGGCGGTGGCTGGGCGACAGGGCTGTGTTGGGCGACGGGGCTCTGCTGCGCCAGGGGACTCTGCTGGGCCATGGGGCTGTGCTGCTGGGCCATGGGGCTCTGCTTCTCCGAGCTGGGCGCCGAGGCTGGGCTGTTCAGCTCTGCGTAATGGGAAGCGGGAGATTAAAGACCTGTCACAGCGCGGCATTTAGTAAAGGGCAAAGGTAGACAATAATCATTTTGGGTCACACGCTAACTCTGAAAATTTATGCTTTGTCGCTTTTACTCTCTCGGGTTATAATTAGATTTTAAGACATCTGAACCTAATGGGCTCCTTTTGCTAGTCTGTGGAATCTGAAATCTTGGTCATTTCTATAACTCCAGTTGACACCTCCATTATTTAAAACCCAATTGAACAAGGCAAATGGCTTTCATGTTTCATGTTTTCTTTTAAAGCCTAGAAATACTGATATTTGAAAACTTTTCATTTTGAAAGAATGAACGATTTTATTGCTTTCACCACCGTTAGGGGATGACAGACCATCATCACAAAAGCTAAAACACTGGTGTGCTTGTGTTAGCTCCTGCTGTCTTTGAGCTCAACAAGAGTTTCCTACCTTTTTTAAATCTTTGGGGACTGTGAACAGTAAAACCAATCTCAATAAATTCTGACTAACCAGCTAAACCGATGTTTTATTTCATTGTATTGTGCCAAATGACCAGGGTTTCACATAGGAACACTGCAGAAAACCAGAATCCTTCTTTCCAAACAACATAAAATTCAAAAAGCAAGAGAGGTTGTGGTAGGAAATGTGGCCTATAGCCTTGTTACAAATAAAGGATGCCAGTCTTTCTTCAGGCTTGCTGCTGCACTTGGAGGAAGACATATTGGGCACTGAGTTCCTATCGAATACATTTCTCCCGACACACTGGGGGTTATGATGCTCATCGTTTACCTATTAAGAAGTGTAAATGAGAGAGACTCCACCCACAAGAGAGCAGAGCACTGCAGAAGTAATTGCTCATGCTTTCTCAACAGCAAAAGCACACATTATATTTTTTTATTCCTGCTTGCAACAGAATGAGTGAGGCCAGTGTGGCATGGTGCAAGGCATCCAGAATGGACAGGCGTATGGCTGAGCATCTCTAACAGCAATAGCCGTGCACCATCCAGATCTTGTCTAGCTTCATATTTGAATCCAGTTTGAATTGTGCAAGATTTTATTTTTATTTTTTAACATGAGAGTTTGTCTCCTATGACTGCACATTTCTAATGGCTCCCTACTTATTTAATTTATGCTTATAATTATTTTAAATATTTTGGCTACTTTATTAAAAATCTTTTCGATTTAGGCTTAATTGTCAAAAAAGCTTGTGTATTTGCACTTAAAACGCTCCTCATGCAGGCATAAGTAATACTTGCCTGTGTAATTACTATGCTTAGGGCTTTAATTGCCCATTTTGCATCTGTGAGTCTCTTTTGTATTGCAAAATTTCAGAGATGAAGATTGGGAATCTTGTCCCTTATTTCTACATTACTCTCATAACTATGGATGAACTAGTCAAATCATAAGCTGCTTCTAAAACTGCTTTGCATTTATATGGCATTTTTCACCTGAAAGTACATTACAGAGGTATTAGATTTTTTCCTAATTTTATAAGCTGGGAAGCTAATATCAGGAAGGCAAATGAGGTGTCCAGTGTCACACAGGGAAGCCATGCCTTGGGCACAAATCATTTCTCACCACTAGCACCCAAGAACATCTTGCAGCACTGCATCTCAGGTGTACCTCTGCTTTCTTTTTAATTTAAGGTATCCATCTCTACCACCGAACTATTAGCAATTTACTAATATGAATTAATCTGGGTACCAGGGAGGCCTAAATAAGCTGCAAGGACTGTACGTAGCATCACACATGTTTGTAGATGCTTGCATAACTGACCTCCAGTGATTATACAGCAGCTCTTTGGTGTGAATTCTGAACTTGTGTATGTTTGTGGTTTTCCCTTCACTGAATTCATTTAACAAAGTAGTTAAGTTCCCCCAGTTGCAGGCCATGGCCGATGTCAGACTCCTTCCTTGTCCCGTTGCCGGATGCAGCAGCAGGAGGTGAAGGTCGTCTAACTGGAGCATGGATCATTAAGTAATTACATTACTTGCTGTGTGACATTCCTAGCTCTAATGGTATTTGATACTGAGATATAAAGCCACAGTCTCATTAATACAGTACAATTCATACACCAGTACAGCACATTGCTAAACTAAAAAAAGCCCTGAAATCAACCCCAAAACCTATGAAACCAACATCAAAAGATCTTCACTGATTAGTTGTGGAGTAATGACCAGAATAATGAGTCTGTCCCCTTATCCTCACATTACAAATGAGATAATTTAGAGTTCAGTTCTTTCCTGCCTTGTGCATTTATAGTGATATACATGCAGGAAACTACCAAATCTGAACTCTTCTTTCACACCACTTTGTCACAGGCAGCTGAACATGCCTGGTGACAGCCACTGCAGTCATTGTGAGTCACTTTGCCAAACTTTGGTTTGGTTTACAGCAGGATATAAGGAAACCAACTCAAAACCTGGCTCTCTTGTAGGGTGCTTTTCTATGTAGAAGACAATTAGTCCAAATGACATTAAAACAGACTTGCCGGTACTCAGCTCACTCTCAGGTTTCTCCAGGTTTGCTTTAAATACCCTTTTCATAACTAGAAATCTTTTCAAGAATGCAGATATTATTTGAGCTAGTTCTAAGGCTGTAATTTTGGTGTGCTGTACGTTACAGCTGAGAAAGCGAAACAAAAGATGTTCTTTCAAGCGGTGACATAATTCAAGCTAATTGGAGGCTACTTAAAATTTTCTTCCTGTTTTTAAGGGCCATTGACTTACCCTCCTGAGGAATGATGCGAAGAGTTACACTGAGACCTGCATCTTTAATTAGCTTCACAATATCTGCATGAGGCATGTTAATAATAGACTGGCCATTCACAGCTAAGATCCGGTCTCCAACTTTAAGTTTCGCACAGCGATCCGCAGGACTTCCATCAATTATCCGCCCTATTTTATGGGGTACAGCTAGACAAGGAACAATAGTCACAGTTAACATACGGTGAAACGAGTGGTGATGTTGACAAGTGAAAGAAAATGAGTTCTATATGAAGAAAGCTCTATATGAACTAAAAAACAGCTTGCAGATAAACATACGCATTAACACAGTACAGATTTCACTGAAAATTCAGAATCCAGATCTGCATATATACATGGCATACACATATGAAATCCAAAATCAGTTTATGGTCCTGTTAGTTTGCAAAACTGGCATGTAACAAGATAATAAACAGATTAGGAGAACAATAAGGCAGTGAAGGGGATAAATTTGCACAATAAGTAGTAGTCATAAATTGCCTCCCACCTCCTTGTGTACAGAATTTCTTGATTTGTACATTGCAATAGAGGCACTACAAACATGATTTATTTTATTTACAAATAGATGTTACTACTGAAAATGCCCAGGCTTCACTAAATTGTTCTCCTCCTCCATTCAAATATGTTAATTGATAAATAGAAATCATACTGAAGTTTTATTGAGATGTGCAGCTTTCTAATTAGATACATGCCAGCATGAATTTACAGTTAATTATGAGTGCATAGACACATTTACTACATCAAATAGACACCCCCCTCCCATTCTCAAAACATTACAGATCAACTTTTCTTCTCCTTTTCCTCTTCTCTGTGGTTCTCCGCCTTTCTGAATATTTCATCTATTCCCTTGTTCTGTCTTTTCCCTCATTTTCCATTGAATTTTCTAAATATTACTCTTGATCTTTCTCCCAGTGTTTCTTCCTTATTCTCCTCTGTTTTTCAACTAAATGCATATACTATAGCTGACTCTTCTCTCTATTTAGGCTTCTCAAAGAGCATGTTATTTTTCTTTCTTTCTACTATTCATAAATATGCTTATGACAATTAAATTTGACTATATATTCTATTAATATCCTAATGGTGTCTGAGTATCCTTTACCAATCCCACACTTCAGTCTTGGCAAATTTAGCACAAAGCTGCTTGGTCTCACTATCCACTTGCAATAGGTATTTAAAAACAGTTATATTTCTTTTTTTTTAAAAATAATATATTCTTAAAATTCTAATATCTAAGGATAACTTGGAAAAGGTGAAAGATTTTTTTAAAAAATATCTAGGCTATCAATGCCCGTACAAAACAAAGTTCTAACAGGACACATGTTCAGAATATTCCATCACTGCAGAACAAATTTCTCAGCCCTCCAATAAACGTTCCCTGCAGGTGATGGTGATAAACATATATTGCACATCTCAAGCGAAGTCACAATACACATACCTCAAAGTTACTTTTGTTTCTCGTATGGATGCAAGTGTTGTTTACAGTACTAAAAATTAATTTTCCGAGAACTAAAAATATAACTGAGTAGTCTGAATCGCAAGCCATAATCAGACTGCATGCTTCTTTACCACTATAGTTCAGGCAAGAATGTAAATCAAATTATGGCTTTAGTAAGATGGACTCAACTAGTGTACTTCAGAAATGTCTTGCTGCTTAGGAAATAAGCACATAATTTATGTCACAATGCCTAATTTTTTTGGTGTTTTAAACTAAATATGAATAGCCACACTTTGTACAAAACTTGCATTTTTTGTACCCTCTATGCAGATGTGTAACTGCCAGACCTGAGTATCAGTAAGTAAACAAGTAAAAGACCAACTTGACACTGAAAGAGTTTACATTCACGTAGAACCTTTCGTGATTCTTAAAGCATCACCAAAAATCATTTAAGCTAAGACTAAAATGTGCGTGTTTCTGGTATATCTAACAAAAGTTCTGTCTGAGATTATTATGTCTGTACTACACATCAGTGGAGATCTGAAAATGAAATTTCTTGAATTGAAATTCAGCCTTATATGAAAGAGCAAGAAATGTAGTAGGACAAAAGAAGGGGAAGTATTATGGCTGAGATGCCATAGTTAAAATTCCCATGCTTGCCATTGCTCACCCTAAAGCAGATGTTTTTGCTGGCCTAAATAATTAAGTAGAGACATCATTTCAGTAGTGAGTGGGGTGCGTGGGTGGGAAATCCTATTAATTTGCCAGAACAATTTTTTTTTTTTGTCTTCTTGCACCTGAGAAGTGAGCAGAGCACATGTCTGCATGTTTGAGATGTCTGCTAAAATCAAAGCTGGAGGTGGTAGAGCCATGAGAATCCAATTCTGCTCCAAATCCTGAGAAAAGGGAGGGGAGGGAGAAAAAGGAGGAATTTCATATTCCTTTTTCCTTCCTCTCAAGTCTAATAGCCTTTACCTTCCTAATAAAGGTATCTACTCTGAATGTTTTGATATCACTGCACTCCCTTCCTCCAGCCGTGCTATGGGAGGATCAACAGTAGATGACCTTCAGAACAAGGTTTGAGTCTGGCAAGGTACCTTTTCTACTGCACTTTGGTCTTTGAGGATTTAATGCTCCTCTTCTGAGGTTGTATTGACGCAGTATGTTGCCATATGATCTTGCTGCAGAGCAGGGTGTAGAAAACTTTTGCAGAAAGAACCTGAGTCTCTATCAGATTCTCCAAAGGAAATCACTGATATGCTATATCAGGGCTTTATGGGCAAATCCAGTGAATTACTGATGAAACTCACGGCAATTCAGCAGAAGCTGGTCTCTGTGCTTTTCTAGATAATACGAGGAGAAGTTTTTCTCCTGGCTCCTTCTCTCCCAGTAATATTCAAAGGAGTTTCCAGTCTCTGCTTGCTCTCCCCAGTGGAGTTCTGCCTAAGTCTCCTCCTAAGCCACAATATCCTGGCCCCCAGGGTCCCTGCTGCTGCCTTGGGAGGGAAGGATTTATTTACAACCATGAGTGCTTCTAAGGGATGCAGGTTATCATCTGATACGCAGGTTGTTCATGAAAACATAAACATGTTAGAATATGTTAGAAAACTTTTAATTTTTAAGAGCCTTTTGCGGTGAAATACTTATTGTGAAGGGATGAAAAGGAGCTATTCTCATAGAGAATTAATTAGGTAAAAGCTAAAGAACAAACGTAGAAATGAACTGTGAATTTCCATAATGGAGAATTTTTATCATTCAGAGTGGTCACATCTAAAACAGGCGTGGAAGAGCTGTAAAACTGTCAGGACTGAGTGGGTTGAGTGAAGTGGCAGACAAGATCTCATGAAAAGAAATGCAAGATGATGCACATGGGAAAAAAATAACCCTGCCTAAGCTTAAGCAGAGATGATCCCTAAATTAATTATTACCACTCAAGAGATCTAGAAATAAATGTGCCTACTTCTCTAAAAACAAACTCAATAAACCAGTAAATAGAATTTTAAAAGTGAGAAAAAGAGTAGCAAATGAAAGAAACTATTTCTCTATTTCTAGTTAATACTGTGCACCCAAATCATAGAATGGTTAGAGGTGGAAGGGACCTTAAAGATCATCTAGTTCCAACCTCCCCACCATGGGAAGGACACCTTCCACTAGACCAGGTTGCTCAAAGCCCCATTCAACCTAGCTTAGAACACTTCCAGGGATGGGGCATCCACAGCTTCTCTGGGCAACCTGTTCTGACTACTGCTGTCAGTTTCAGTAACCTCATCTCAGAAGTCATAGCACTGAGCTAGCAAAGATTCAGATAAAGACAGCATGGCAGGCAGAAGCAGAAAACAGCCTCTGCTCAAAGGACTAGTCCATGAACTCCCTTTCTGCAGCTTGGAGAAGAGAAGATGGGGCAACCCTCTGGAAGGCCAAAAGAATGAATGCATTCAAAAAGGGATTAGACAAATTCACAGGAGTGAATCTACTGCTGATTAAATAATAAAGTCATGATTGTGAAAGCTGAGAAGATGCCTGAGGAAGGTCCCTGTCTGCTGTAGGTGCTGTTCTCTCTGACACTGATCATGGCCAGGGACAGCGTGGAGCTCTGCAGCTCTTCCATCTCTCCCAGCATCACAAGTCTCTTCTTGAGAAGAAACCTCCCATGTTTGTCTTAACAAAGCTGTAATTCAAAGCCATTGTATTTTTTCTTAAATTGCATCTTCTGTGTTTTGGTGGGTTCTTTGGGGGGTTTTTTGGTTTTTTTGTTTGTTTGTTTTTTGTTTGTGGTGTTTTTTTTTTTTTTTTTAATTTAAGCAGAGCAT
>KZ505963.1:393516-442964 GCA_002844005.1 Limosa lapponica baueri | reverse complement strand
AGGAATGGGGCATCCACAACTTCTCTGGGCAACCTGTTCCAGTGCCTCACTACCCTCACAGTAAAGAATTTATTTCTGGTATCCAATCTAAATCTCCCCTCTTCCAACTTAAAACTGTTAATATGTATGTATCTCAATGTCCTCTATGGATTATTTTTTTCCTGTCTGATCTTCTGCAAAGAACTTCCAATTCGCTGTTGTATTCAATAAAGTGGAAGCTCAAATAATTAGCCAAGAGGCTAATTACCCATGGTTTTGTTACAATATTAATTCTGGAAATCATGGATTTTTAAAATTCAGCTGAGATAATATGAAAAGCAACTTTTTAAATAACTGCATGATCATGAAATATGGCAAAGAAGTTTTCTGAGATCATTTGCTATTGTAAGATATGGCTTTCTCAGTACTCTCTTAGTTGCTTTTCTGCTACGAATTTAGAAGAATTAAGTCTGGCCCTAAAAGTTAAAATTGTTATTTTATTTCCTCTGGAAGCGGTTTTTGGCAAAAGAACAGTTCCTTCAAAACGTATTTTGAACTCAGGGAAAGAACTGCATTAGGCTACAACTTGCAAAATTACAAATGTTCTCATTTGTTTTTTCAGCAGTGGTTAGCATTCACGATTTCAGATGGATTTGGTGGGAGATACAGATGTCTCTCAATATAAAGCCTTTTGTGCTTCCTGCTTCCAAGGGGCTCAGCTCACAACTGGTTAAATGCTATTTAAAACACCCAAGGGCACCCCTGTGCCTGCAGCTGCCACTATCAAAGGGTCTGGGTCTCTTGTAGGTCCTATGCCACATCTGCCCGACCTCCCCCTAGAGGTACCTAGGACATCTCAAATGGCACCAGATACCTATATTAAAGCAATAAAATTGAGCCCCAGTAAATATGAGCTTTCTGGAGAGAAAATGAACTATAATCATTAAGGGCAGTTCCTGCCACTATATTCACCATCTCCCTGTACTCAATCATAACTTTTATATTATGTACAGTCTAGCTAATTAGAAAAAAATCAGCCTCCCTGGACCTCCGTTTAACCAGTGTTTCTGTTTTGCAGTTTCTTCTGCAGTGCCTGAACTGGACAGCTGCTGTCATGGGGTTTGCTGTGATCTCAGCTTTTATTTCAAGCTCCTGAACTTAATCTTGATTAAATAAAAAAAGGTATAATTCAATCGTGTGTGGACAAATAACTTATTCACATAACCCTGGTGGTTACTTGCAGAGTGTCTCTTTGGGATACAGGAACAAAGAAAATCTACTTTGTGGGTGAATCCTGTCATACTCTGACAGCCAAATGAGCACGCAAAGCACAGAGCCTAGGAGGCCAGAATAACCTTTGGTTTTTCTCCAAGACACAACAGACAAATGGTGCCCCTGGAAACAATCTTGAGAGTCCCTTCAGCTTTAATCTGTGCAGTGATTAATTAGCAGGTGTCAGGTTTTAACTAATTTATTTTTATTATTAGGGGTGAACTTGGAAAAAATCTAAGCTGAAAAATATGATTTACTTACTTATTGTGGACCCAGATTCGGGCCTGTTCAGGGAACTGATGATAACAAAGCCAAAGCCTTCATTCTCCTTGCGATGGATCACGACGTCGCTGGTTTGCAGGCTGTGAGAAGTGAAGCCCTCGGGGGGTGTAGCATTGCTACTGGAGACAGCATGATTACTGTTAGCATAAGTAGTGTAGTCACTTCTTGGAGAGCTGTGGTGCGTAGACACCGAGCCTGGGCTTCTGCCATTCTCTGGGCACGGTTCTCCTGCAACATAAATCACACCAGTATTATGGTCTGACTTGCTCAGTGGCTTTGTGACTTACACTACATTTGCTAATGCAACATGAATACAGTTGACTGTCTATAGCCCAGACTACCGCAAGTATTAAACTAGAGCTGTAATAGATGCAGAGAGACAGGAATCTACACAATTATGCAAAACATTCAAGGGCAATCAGATAAAGCAAGCATGAACACTCACTGCTAAGCTATCTAAAAGAGGGGAAAGGGAAAGGGAAAGGGAAAGGGAAAGGGAAAGGGAAAGGGAAAGGGAAAGGGAAAGGGAAAACAGTGGTTATCTGGGTTGCAAAAATGTTAGCAAGCACTATTGCCTTGTCTGTTGGTTGATCTGTCATCGAGAGGAAAATGTGACTGTCTAATCCAATATAAAATTATTTATGCTTGGATTAAAAGAATTTAAGTAGACAGCTAACATAGAGTAATTAGGATTAGCTGCATAATGTTCTTCTTACAAGTTGATTAGCACGCTCAAAAGGCATTCATGGAACAGATCACTTATACAATGAAAAATAATCACAAATAGTTTTTTTCTGTGGGTATTGCGACAGAAGCAGTGCTCATTTAAAGGTTTTGAAGAGGCTCTTGTATGGCGAGTTGGAAAGGGCAGAAGTGAAAATGGAGTCCCTCCACACTTCAGTATTGCTTTGCAGTAACAAGAACAGGGAACAAGTTAAATCTTGTGGGATTACACACTTTTTTAGTACAAGCACTTTGGCAATTGAAAACAGTAAAGTTATACTTCCAGATGGGAAAAAAGATTTATATTCCTCGCAGATCTAAGTTGTTTACACAAATCGGTATTTATTGACAGTTTTAATACAGAACTTTCAGATGAATGTAAGTAATACGTTTTCTGTCTGGAGAGATGAGAGTGGCAGAGTCTTCTACTGAACATGTGAAGAGCTTACACATACACTCATACATCCTAGGAAGGGAGCTTGCAAATTAGACCTTCAGTGTGTATATATTAATAAAATAAACATCATCCAAGGACAAGCTGTTGTTTTCTCAGTCAGGTGTGTCCTTTAGCAGTCCTTCTGCAGCTATGAAATAAAGTGATTAGCGAAAATAAAGAGGAAGAAAAACAAACAATTATTATATTCTTGCATTAGAATTGAAAATCTCCAAGAGTTATTGAACCAAATCTGCAACTAAATGCCATAGTCAGTGACAAGAGAGATCTCATTTTCTGGCTGTCATGTTTCAGAAAACTGAATACTGTTTATGTCAGTATGGCTGCAACAGAAAGGAAATTATCTTACTCTGCAGAATGACCAAGAGCTGCTTGGCCATAAATGAATGCAACTGAATGCCATCAAGTATAGGAAAAGATAGATAACAGATAAAAAGTTTAAACGGCTATTCAATTTTCAGCTGTGCAACAGATGTTCATCAGAAAAATTACATTTTGCTTCTGCCTGTGAAAAAATGGCATTTTAATCTGCATTGTTCTGAATACCACATTTTCCTAATCAAATGGTTTTCCAGAGCTTTGAATGGTGATCTTCTATCCAGATCTGGGTACGTATCTGTGCAAAATGGTGATTCCAGGTGAAGGCTAAGATACCTACACCAGCTGTCAGGCAGGTAAGGAAGCCCTAGATCCCTCTGTTGTATACATTCACGCTCGTGGAAAATTCACATGAAATCATTTGGCCTGATGTGTTAGTATAGCATTTTTCAGTCATGCCCAACTTCAGTCATTTTACATTTTTTCCACAAAGCTTATGTTGTAACACACCAAATTAAAATCCTGTTCAGCTCCTGAAATGCTTAAACATTAATGAGTTACACATTATACTCCCTGGTGTGGCACTCTCAAGGCCCAAGAATAACTCCAGGTGTTTTACCAGCTTGCTTCATTCTCTGTGCCAGGAGACCAGAGTGTCTAATAGACCCTTTTATTTAATATTTAACAAGCAGCAGCGAAGGCTGGCATCCACTCTGTGCTAACCCTCTTGCTAATTTCGCCTGCAGTCTGTACAGCCAGCTGACCCGGGAAAGGTGCTAATCGCAAGCGCTCGGCGGATTACCTTGGTTATTGGCCATTTTCCTAGCGCTGGGGGAGCTGCGAGGGGGCGTCGCGCCGGGCGGAGGGGGACCTTTCTGGCTGGAGGACTCTGGAGTCAGTAACAGAAGAAAGTCAGTCCCGCGAGAGCGCGGCTGGCAGGGAGCTGCGGTGCCGCAGTGGGAGGGGGACTGCGAAGACGAAGGTGAGTGGGAGGGCGGCTTTTTGGCAGGGGAGCCAAGGGGAACGGCGCAGGCAACGACAGCGGATCTAGGGCACGGGGAAGCAGGCGACAGGACAGGCTGAGGAACATGTTTTTGCTCATTTCTGGTGCCTCAGTGAGGTGTCGTCACCACAAACGGTTTAAAAGTTCTTAAATAAACTTCTTTTCTCGAGCAAGCAAAGGTTGTAATGGAACGGCAGCAAATTCTCCATTAAAGCTTTAATAGGTGCTGCCACACATTTTTCCAGTTTCCAGTGTTTTTCAATAATTGAGATCGAGCTAGTCTAAAGGTTTAATTTGCCTCAAACTCTTCGTATTGTTTTAGTTTTATTTTCTGAATGAGTCTGCTTGAAGGGAGGATCCGGCCCTGTTCCTGGGAGCCACTTGTGCCATACAGAAGGTTTGCAGCAAGCTTGTGTTGCAGTCGGGGAGAAAACTCCAGATGACATCGGTAAGACCAGAAATGGGCTTTTAACACATACAGGAGTGAAATGAGTTCCTGCCCTAAACAGTTAACAGTCTTTGAGCCTTTCTCTGATTGCTTATTGACACAGTCAGCTTTAACTTAGGTGAACATTTTGCCCCAAAAGTGGACAAGAGGAGACACCAAAGACCACAACAGCATGGAACAAATCCAGAGCACTCATGATCACCACACCAGGGTTGCCAATATTGTTTCCACTTCTGAAGGAAACAACACTCAGCTGTAGTGTTTTTGCCACAGAAACAAGGTACAGATATTTACAATTATTATTTCTTCAAAATGACACAAACATTCACTTTGATTTTAATTTTCTCTATTTTTTTTTTAAAACAGCACCTGTTTAGGCTGCCAGCATTGACATCTGTTTTTCCTTTCACTTTCCCCAGCCTTCACTCACCTGTGGGTAGCACCTTTCTCCTCACAGTAAGATTCACTTGCCCGTTTCGGGCAGCGTTATGCATAAGATCAATCACATATCGGTGGGTTTTGCCGGCCACTGGAATTCCATCTACATACACCAGCTCATCACCAGGGTGGAGACGACCATCTCGGTCTGCTGAGCCCATGGCAATTACTGCTCCGATGAGAATCTAGGCAGCAAAGAAACAAAACCCCATCATATATACACTGAGCCTCCAATTTAGTGCCCTTTCTTTTGAAATTAAGCTAGTGATTCACTGCAGGTGGAGATATCTTTGTGTGTCTGAAAGCTGTGCTCCTCCTCTGTGGGTCTGATTGAAGATGCTTCCTTGCCTTTGGTAAGAAGGTAAGATCTTTCCTACCTGAGAATCCTGATCTAAGGATGATCTACCTGGTATCTTCAAATCAAGACAATCTATCTATAAGAAGTGTTGAGTTTACACAGACTATATTATGCAGAAGATCTAAACAGAGTAATTCCACATAAGGGTCCTTTTGAGTTAAAATTAGTTAGTCTGCATATTTCTTACCAAAGGTTCCTCACTGCTATGTGATTTAAGCACGCTTGAGGTCAGTAGTGGAAGTGACCCCACTACACAGAGCTTGCTTTGGGACTCTTTAGGGGAAAAGAAGTGCTATATCAGATGTTGTTACTCATAATGAACAATTGCTCGGGTAGCGGTTGATTAACAAAATGGAAAAGGAGGAAAAATGTCAGCTTACTCTGGGCAGATGTTGTTTTCCCAAATCGACATTTAAATGTAATTTGTATGGGACATATAAACTAGTAAAAAATCTGTTCAAAACCTTTTAATGACTTTCTCCACTTTCTATGCACATAAATTCACATAATTTATTAGAAGAAGACATATATATTTTCCCTGTGGAATAACTGGTAGAACAGTTGAGATTGATTCAAACAAAACCTGCTTTCTTTGAAAGAACATTAAAGCATTCACAGAGCATGTTCCAAATTTTCCTTTCTCTTGTTCAGTGTGAGAGTGAGCACAGAATGATGGATATGACATGCCGTGTGACAATCCGCTTTAAATAATAAAAGATAAAAGCTATCAAGTATTGCTTTTCATGATGAACTGCAAAGGCTAGATGTAGTAGTCACGCCGGTGATCTTGTGGGTTTTTTTGTGGTCTCAGCTGCAGAGTTGCAAGTATCCCAGCAGAGTGTTTAAATGAAACCTCATGTGGAGCCTGGAGATTTTTCCCCAGTTTCTACCCTCTCTTTGGCTCACTTTTGCTTTCAAAACTTTGCAAAGAGAGAACACGATGTGGCATTTTCCTGCTTCCTGGTGTTCCTGGGATCCTGTTAAGCAGTGCCAGGCTGAGTTGCCAGAAAGACTCTTTCAGGTTCTCCATTCTGTTCTTCAAACAGCGCAAGAATATACCTCAAAGCTTTGGAAAACACTTTGTGCAAAATCTAACTATGAAATATGTATTTATGCTCCTTTACTGGACAGGAAAAAAGTTGTCTAAAACTATGTTTAGCTAGATCTCCACAAAGTATCCTCAAAACCTTTACATTTGGGCATCTCATATGAGTAAAATTTTTTCCTAGTTATCTTAGGAAGAGATGGGTGATAATCCTCTGTAGCTTGGAAGATTGCAGGGACTGTCTTCCTACTTTGGTTTTATTGAGCATTTGCAGTTTCTTTATAATTGGCTGCCAAAGTATCGAACAATTTGTGCATCTTTAACCTTTGGAGAAACACAAATGCAGCTCACAGCATGGTAGGTCATCAGTATCTACAGCAAAGTGCAAAAACTCTTTCTAGCTTTGACTAATTAAGTAATAATTAATTAATTAACTAATTAAGTAATATTTCACATGTCTACAGTGGAATGTGGTTGTGTTGCTCATCTTGGTGGTGGAACTGACTCCTAACATAAGCAGCAGAGCCCTACTTTAAACACTTCAGGTAGGTGCGTTTGTCAAGATGATGGCCACCATATTTGTTATTGGGTATACTTAATAGCAGTAATAACTTAATTTTCCTTCTTTTTCATTTTCTGTGTCTGAACTTGTTTCTTATCCAGTATCTGCTTTCATTTCATGGCTGAGTAGTTTCCATAATAGTTATAAATTCTACAAGCAAAACACAAATTGGAAAAATATTTATCAGGATTATATTACCTCTGTAATACAGTTTCAAACTGGCATGAGACTGCTTTGAATATGTGAGGAAAAGGTTGATGACATGTAGGCAGGAAAGAGTGTGTTATAGAGAAAAGGGAAAAATTTCACTCATTGCTTGAGATTAAACATGAGAAATGCTGGGATTAGGAAGATTGTGACAGATGATAATCTGAAACTGAAGCCTGGGTCTATTAAATCATACATGTTAATCTGTTTTTGATACTGAATTTCTTCGTGATTCTTGGAAATTATTTGACTTTGTTTTTCAGTTTCTCTGGATATAACAAGGTAGCTTCACAGGCTCATAGTAAAATGTAAGTAATACACATAAATGGTGTGATTCATCTCACCTAATTATAAGTGTCTGTGATGTCTAAATCCAAGGTAATAATCTGAACTCTGTCTAATCACTGCTAAAAAAAGGAGCTCCTAAGGCATGGTCTGTTTTATCCTAACGTTTTGCTCGGACATCTGTTATGTCTTAGAAATGTCTGCTTCTTGGCACTGATGGTAAAAGGAATATAGACGTATATCTTGCAAGCATTTTTGAGAAGAATCCTAGTCTATCTGTGATGAAAAGGTGAATCTCTTCGTGTAATTACATATACATTCCTCTGATTTTGAGTCTGAGCTGCACAAATGTATCCAAAATAGTTCTCTGCTTTGGGCAGCTATTTGCAACTTCATTTAAGTTCCAGTTTATGTATATTTGCAACCTTTCAGTGATATTCTTAATCACTGTAATAGAGTCAGATTACGTCTAACTCCTCAAGTTATTGGGAGATGTGATAAATACCTGTGGTGGCATGACCTCATGAGATTTCAGCGGTGATTGGAATCAACACAACTCACAGTCTTGATATTTGAAATTTCTCAATAAATTTAAGTCTTTCCTTTGGAAAGCATTTTTATGCTTACAAATATGGAAAGTGGAGTAGTTCAGCAGCCCTTTCTCCTTTTAAGGTGTCGGGTAGCTGGTACAACTAGAAGGAAACTAAGCTACAGTCCCTCTGTAGTGTCAATCTTCTCCTCCTAAAAAAAACTTTGTGTGGATTCTGCTTCTCTGAAAAACTTATTGCCTTGTGCTGAAGAATTCATATTCCTTTTTAGAAACCAAATCACAAAGACAAAAGGCAATGAAAGCTTACTTTTGTTCTGTGTTACCTGACTGCACAGCAGGAGAGCTGAAACAAACGTTTCAAAGCATCTCAGTTCTTGTTTCATAGGAAAAACAGGGGTTTGGAGGACAGGCAGAAGCTGCCTTTCCTTTTCTGGAGGTTAAAGCAATGGGAGGCTGCAGGTGGGATGTCCATGGGGGAGCAGGGAAGCAGTGGAGGAGGGAAAACAGAGTTAAGAACTTTTGTATTCTGAATTCAAAATTGATGAAAACTAAATAAAGTGGAGTACATCTGTTGTCTTTATTAGTGATAAATTTGAGCACTGAAAACAAGTAGATGGGCAACAAAGAGGGAGTGAGAATTGAGAAATTCAGCATTGCAACACCTAACTCTAGGTGCCTTTTTGCTTTTTAGGATCCTCAGCCTCAAGCTAGGATCTCATTCATTCCTGAGAACTTTGAGACATGGTTTGCGGGGAGACATAAAGCCTGTTAGATTGATACATCTGGGGGAAAAATGCTTTTGTATTTGAAAGCCCTGTAATAGAGATAGCAACCTTGAGGCTAAGTGCAGGCTGAGAGCAACTGTTCAGCAGGCCAGTAAAGCATCTTAGAAGGTGGTTCACAGAAGGCAGCATTTTTGGCCCTGTTCTCCAAAAATAGCTTATCTCTGCATTTGGTATCCAGCTATGACTCTTTGACTTTGGACAGCAAGCCAGGTCAGTCCTTTGCTGAAAAGAAACTAGAAAGAGCTGCTTCCTCTGTAACAGTTCAGTGTGTAATACGTGTAGCTGGGAAGCAAAGGACTCTTCTTCAAATTTCTACTCTACTGGATTGTTGAGCAGAGACATAAATTCTGGTCCCTGCCCCGCCCCCCCCCCCCAACTCCAGCATGTATTCTTAACCATCAGAATATTAGATATTCTCAACCAGTTTTCTCAAAGTCCTTTAGGTTGAAATAATTCCATTTTATATAAATAATCATCTTTTAGATGAGGCATTTGAACTGCACTTTTCCCCACAAGAATGTCATAAACCTCCAAATTCCAGAGCCAGTCAGGCACTCAGTCTGTGACTACTTAATTATCCGTTTGTAATGAAAAAAGCACTAAAGGAGACAACAAGACAGACTTTCTCAGAACACCGAGTAGTGTTGTAGCCAGGGACACTTTTCTAGGAGGTGGAAAATGCCACTAGACACTGCTGTCCAAAGCAGGTAGAGGGAGATTTCCAAGTCTTCCACTAGTGTTAATTTGTTGCAGGATAAAATGGGACATTTTCTCTAGCTCCTAACAGATTTCCTGTTTGGCTTTACCCAGTAGGCGAGCTTTGAGAACACATACTGACTGGGCCATGCAGAAAGGACAGGAAAAGTGTTTAACTGGAGAATGTGCGGATGATGGGTCAATGGCTTCATTTTATTTGTGCTAGAACATGCTCTACAGAAGGAAGTTAGATGCCAGAGTGGCTTCAGGTACACTGCAAATGTAGATGACGAAACAGTGTTCTTTTGGAGTCCTTCTGCACAGCTACACCTTATTTAACTTTGAAAATCCATTCCAAAACACTTATTCTAAAATAGGGTCTCTGCATTTCAATCAGCACTTGAAGTACCTTTTTTAGAATACAGTGCATTTGTTTCTTTTTACAGGAGGCATCAATAAACTATTAATATTTATCAGTACTTCAACAGTTGTTGACAATTTTAAAATACAGGAGCTTCTTTGTTTCTCAGAGCCATGCCTTGGTTAATGTTAATGCTTGAATGACAACTATATTATTCTGTGTGAATTTGAATATGGAATATATAATTCTATCAACTAATTATACATTATCTCAGAAATGTGGTAACACAGGACTCAGAATATGCATAAATTTGGGATAATAAAATGTTATCATTGTAGACTTGGGATTAGTCCTCACTGACTAACCATAGTTACATCATCAAAGTTATTCTGCTCTCTCAAAATTATAGTATTTACATATCTCACTAATTTACCAAAATGTGTACACATTTCTTTTAAAAATTGTGTATATGGTTTATTTTATATTTTATTTCACCTGCAATGAATCAATGCTGGTTTTGTTATGTGTTATTTGGTTATGGGGATGTCTCCCTTCTAATGGTATAAAGCTACCATTTTTATGCCTGATACATCACATGGTGTTGCCATCTAACCTGGAACATGGACTACCATTCTCTCTTGGGGCCTTCTGTGGTTCTGGAAATAAACTATGTTGTCAACAGTATCTTTTAACCTTATCCGTAAATATAGTCTGTCCACCTTCAACACAGCTATGCATAGTCTTACATAACCTGATTTTTAAAATCTTCTTCTTAAACCCAGTTTTGGAAAGTCAGGATTAGAAGATGCCAGGTCACACTCTGCAGTAAAGGGCTGAGTGATGCACCATTTCTAACTTAATTCCTTCTGATTCTAACTTAATTTACTGTGACATCTTTTAGATGTGGACAACCAGAGAGTCCTGATTTTTTCTATCAATGAATAAAGAAGCCATTTTACATTTACAAATACACATTTTACACCACCTTTAATGTGGTGTTCATTTGGGTTCAGCTATGTAGTAATATTTTTTTGACCTTTACACAGACTTTAGAGTTATAAAAAGGAAAGTGAGGAATAAATAACTCACAGGCTGTCCAGGCTCGTCGCCTCCCAGGATCCTGAAGCCAAACCCAGATTCCATTCTCCGAAGGTGAACATCCAGCTCCTTGTAATCGGGACCTGGGTTTAAAGGGAAATCCCACTGAGCAAAGAATTTTGGTTTTGTCTTGAGAATTTGTACCATCTTCCCTCCCACCTTGTGTTCATTGCACATGACTAATGGCCTCCTGGTTAGAGCTGGTGGAAACAAATGGGACACAATGTGTTGTACACAGACAAGGAGGAGACTTGAAAATGTAGGTATCTTGGAGGATGATTATGTTCAGTAGAATACACTAAACCAAGCCAGAACACATTCACAGGAGAATAGTACTGGAAAAGTCTGTCCAAAATAGAGGTTATAAAGGTGCCTTCTTCCTACATGTGACTGCATAAAATACTGCTGTTCATCCACCTCTGGCATTTAATTTGTGTTTTCCTTGCAGGTCATTAAAACCTAAAGAGAATAAACTGAAATGGGAGATAAAGATACATAGAAAAATTATCAGTCCAACTTACAAAAGTTGAATATTTTCACAGGCCATTTTAGTTCCACATACAGATATAAAGTAGTATGTCTTTTTCTGTAATGTAGCTTTTAAATACCCCACTTTCAGGTAATACCTTCAATAAAGAGTTTTGACGAAAGCTATCATTATAAGCCTCTGAGTCTTAGGGTTTAAATTGAAAGCTAACATCATTAACTTGAACTCCTTAATGGTACTCAATTAAAGTCTCAACAGCTTTATGAATCATTAAAATTGTGCTTCCATATGCCTGCGTAACTTGCCTGTAAACATATATTCTGCCCTGGAATATATCATCTCAGAAAAGTAGTGTTTTTTAAAAGTCAGTTTCTTATAAAAGTGTCTTTAGCTTCATTTGAAAGAGCCCATTTTTATTGGTCTTGATGCCCTCAAAATACAAAAGGGAAATTTCGAATAAAATTACAAATAGTCTAAAGTGAAATCCTAAGCAGTTAGAGAACTAAGAAGTTGTCTATTTTGGCTATGCTTTGCCTGTCTGTTCAGAGATGCTTTCGGTCATGAGGACAGTGATTAATGTGGTCTTTCATACAAATGGTACTCTGGTCTATAAATTGTGACAGTTTTTGGCCAATGTCAGCTTGTTGCCAAAAGAAAAAAAGGGATGATTAGGTTTATTACAGCATACTGTTCATAGTGTCTCCAGTTGTGCCGTGTTTTCTCAGGAGGAGAGGGACTACAGATGGCTGAAACATGGTACTTCAGAGACTTCATTTCCAGATCACCCCTGGAGCTATCAGTGGAGCCCTCACAAACTGCAGAGCTGGGCAGATCCCAGCTTTAGTCTGGGATTAAAGCCAATTCAGTTTTAGTCAGGTCTTACAAAGACAGAACCACATGCAGTGGCTCTATACTATGACTGTGCAATAAAAATCCTCTCTAGACCAGCAGCAGAGCACATTGTTTCAGCAATGTATATCAGTATGAGTGAGACTGAACCACAAATATTTCAGTTGGTAAAATAAAAGTATTACCTTTCCTTACCAACTTGCTTCTCATGTATTTAGAAGACAAAGCCAAACAGATCCTAACAGCTTATTATCCTGATTTTTTTCTGTTTATTTGATAAGTGTCTTAACAGAGAATAAAAGAACAAATGAAGTTTTTGTGTGTACAGTGTATTAACTTAATGCAAAGGTTTTTTCATAGTTGCAAGAGGCAAAGGAATATTAAGATGAAAGTGATACCTTATCTTTACCTGATTTGCTGTGCCTAAGTGTAGCAAGGATGGGGCTCAGTACTAGAGAGAGGGCTTTGTAGATAGACACAGTAGGATCACCATTTATAGCCCAGGTCTAGCACTCGAAGGCACTGTTTCCAGCAGTCTGCCACAAACCAGGCACTACCTTTATTTGCGCACACATGAATGAATATGCACAGCTGGGAATACATTAAGAAAGTATAAGAATGTCAGGCTGTGAAGGATACATGCTCCGGCACACTGAGATGAAAACATCCCTCAGACACATACATTGACAAAGCTGATCCAAACCTATGTCAGCACCAGACTCAAATTAGATGTACTGTTTTTTTTAAAGAGGCTGGTTTTCTACCCATTTAGAACGGAATGGGTAAGCCAGGTTAACCATAAAAAGGTTTAGGCTAAAAATACTGTATATGGGCATACTTTTCTATGAGCTCTAACACAGTTTTGAAGTCTTTGGATTAATTGAATACGCCATCACGGTTTCTCAGGAGAGTCTTCCTTCCCAAAGAGCTGGAAGCCTATAGAGCCCATTCTCTGCCGACTCTTTCCAGGTTGCCAAAAAGTGCTTTTAAAAAACCCCACGTTCTTTTCTGTCCCACCAAACAAACAAAACATGGAACTGGAAAGAATCCCTGGGTCATCTAGTCCAGCTCCCTGTTATTGCAACTCTCTGTAAGCAAACAGCACGCAGACCTTACCAGTAAAGAAGACACTGGGTGCCTAAGCCTGTTTGTGGCCTTTGTCACTAGGTCACCTGCCTCATTCAGCTTTTCACTGATGGATTGCACCCCATGAGTTTCCTTACTTTTTCACAGTAACATTGTATTATGTCCAGCAACTGACTAGTATATTTAGGAGCGTTTCCTCCACTGCTCTTGCTGGTTGTTTTGGCTTTCATGCTTGGTATGATACAATTCCATTGGCTGCACTGACCAGCTCTCCATTGGTCTGGAGACAACTATACCATAGTTTCCTGAAGTTACATGTCTGAATGTGGACCTAATTTCCACCTTGATTTTTTTGTGCTTAGGTCATTAACGAAAATAACACAGAAGACTTATTGCAAGGCTCTGCACTAATATTATTCTTTCAGTCCAGAAACTGTTCTTTTAGTGTAATCACCTATCCACTTGCTAACCATTCCCCTTTACATTCTGTGCTAAGCATTGTCTTCTTTAGGCTAACAAGGAAGTGCTTCAATTATAACTGGCATTTTGTAAAATGCCTACTTGAAGTCTAGATTAATTAAGCATGCATTGCTTGTTTGGTGCAAAAAATCAGTTACCAGGTTACTGACACCACCAACATTTGGTAAAGTCCTTTTGCATTAGGTGTCAGTTTATATCCATGTTGGCAGTTAGTCTTTAATCAAAAAATATGTTCTAAGGTCTTGCTGATGGCAAAATCCCTTTTTCCCTCTTTCTTGAAGACAAGTAAGTTGTTCACTACTATGTGCTTTTACTAGAGGGCTCATGCTTGGTAGATTCACTAAAAGCCCCTACAATTTTAAACAAGCAGTTTCAATATTCCTGAATGTACATTGATCAAGTACTCTTACCCATGGAAGTGATTGCATTTCATCTGATATTTCTTCAGTGCCTGCTTTTCTACAATTCTGGTACTTATTTTTTTCCTCAAAAAGGATCATTAGATAAACTAAATTTTACCTTTTCTTGCTGGAGCAGATTTTCATTTGATCATACAAAGAAAATTATCTATAGTTACAGAAGAATGATGCTCGTGTGCCTTGCAATATACTGCAAACTGCTGGTTAATATAACTTCATTACAGAAAATGCCCCCTTTTTTTTTTCTCTTTGTAAGCTAGATTAGCACCTTGTGGCTCATGCCAAATAAAAAGAAATGATTGTTTGCAGACACAGGAGTCAAGCCAAGACTGAATTAATATAGTCTTTTGCACAGTTTGCTTTTCCTTCCAGTCAACTTAATACACCTGAATGTTCCATCTGCTACCAGTTTGACAGAGTTTCAGCTTAAAGACAGTATTTCTGATTGTATAATATGGGTACGCTGTGCAAGAATGACAATGTTCCTTGTTCTCCCTTGCCTCTCTGCACATTTGTATTAGAAAAAGAACTTTAGATTTGTCTGCTAATAACTTCCTTGTCTTTTTTGTAATTATATCATTGTGTTTCTTCTTTTTGTGTAAAGAAAAACTATCTTACCTGATCATTTGGCCTAGAAGACAAAAAAAAAAACCCAACCAAGTCACTATACCAGGTTATAAAATCAGCTGGCTTCCCCATGAATTTAAGAATGGTATTGGACAAGCTGTGATCTGATCATTGCTACCCAGTGAAGATGGTAAAGAGCATTGGGAAATTCTGCTTTCTGGTTCCTGGATGATGGGGAGTTTGTGTTAAGTGTAAAGGTACCAGAATAGATTGTTACTGAACAATAGTGAGATCTCATAGGGGAAGGTGTGATTACTCACTCTCAGCTGCATTTCTGTACCGTATTCATTTGAACTCCTAGGTGAATTGCACATTGATAAGTGCGCATGCAATTGTTTCTTAAAAGTATGTAGAGAAAATACATCCCTGAAGATGATTAATTCATTTTCTGTATGAGTCAAGTTGCACAAGTGCTATGTGATTTTTTTATAGTGAAAACCTGGTATTTGGGATGATGCTGTAAATGTTGAGATGGATTTTTTTTTTTATTAAATCTCTTCTATATTGCAATTAAAACAAGGATGAAGAGCTTTGTTGTAATAATTTTACTGTCCTTCTGCATGTACTCAACTTTCCTACTAAAAGTAAATTTAATTTGGACTCCTTTGCTGAAGATGGTGAAGATTTTTGTTCCATATAAATCATTACTGTGAATTGTGATTAACACAAATCTACGATAACTTTTAATCTCAGTTTCAGATGCTCCTGAAGATGTGAAAAGCTTGAAAACAGTTATGGGTCTGCCAGTCTCCAACATGTAGCTTTTTAAAAAAACATACACATTTCCTCTTGATATTTACAGAGAGGAAAAGCTTGTAAATAAAGACTTCAACATAAAAAGTCAGCAAAGCAGAAAAAAAAAAGAAATAAAAGAATTGATGTGTTAACAGTTATTCAACGTATAAAGCCTACTGGGGAATGCAAAACCAGCCCAATATCATCTTTAGTTTAGGATCTCTGTCCAACCTGTGCAGGGCTAGAAAAGACCTTAATGGCATTGTCAAAACAGCCTTTTTTGTATGGGATGCCTGTTCAAACTGCTCACTTAACTTGATCACATTGGGAAATCAAGTACTGCTGGTTTTAAACAAGTCCATTGCCAGTTTATAAGGCCGATCAGTTCTGTTCTTTTGCAAATGAAGATTGAATTAATTTCAGTTTTACACAAAATATACCTTAAGCTTAGGCGTGGGCATGAGCTAGATAGATACATTTTTTTGTTAAAGAGTGAACACTAACGTATGAAAGCACATGTAAAAAAATCCTAAAATATATACAGGGACTGGCTGAGGAAAAAGAAATAGTTTTCCTTGCTCAAACTGTAAATCTATTATATAAAGATTGATAGTTAGCATTCTATAACCCCACAAAGATCATACAAAAACAAAATGGTGACTGGGAAGCCATGACTGGCCATTATCTAGAGAAATGATTGAAGAAAGAAGAATAACTAAAACATAAAATGAAGGACAATTAGTTTACAGAAAAATGAAGGCTGAAGAATACTTGCCAGAGGAATCCATTCGAAAACCAGTCCTGGGCAGCACTTGTTCTGAATAGGAAAATGGGGAATCAAAGATGAAATACATTTCTCAAGTTATTTAAAGATGCAGCATCAATTTCTCTGCTGTGTTCTGAATTACTGAAGTGCAATTTCTACTTTTTATTGCATTTTTTTATCCTCCCCTCCTTCCTGATTTCCTAGGTGGTACATATACGTATTCCTGCCAGATATAGACCTCCCTGTCCATTTCTATGCAAAGTCAAACAGACGGTGAAATGATAATGTTCCTTTGACATAACATAGGTTACAACAAAGATAAAATTGTTGTGTTTAAAATTTTGAAAGTTAATGACAATATTTGTGCTTATTCAATTACAGCAATAAAAGGGAAAGTCTAATAGCTGTGTTTAGTTGACTTGACCATCACTTTTATTCAACTCAGTTGCAGAATGTCTTTTATCATCAAGAACAGCAAGATTTTGCTAGAAGGGTGTATGTTGCCAATAACAACAAATGGTTGTACATGAAGGCAAATGCAGGTAAACCCATTTAATCTACTTTTCATGCAGGTAATTTCAAAGTATTTTCATTTCACTAGATGAAATGCAGCAAATAACTGCCTTGTTTTCACATACAACTACTTTTCTGGCGTTAGAGGAATCTGGAACAAGTCCATAACTGAATAAACTATCACACTTCCTTTCCTGATTTTGAAATGTTCTGACTAAGAATTTCTGTTTTATTATCTCTGCAGCATCCAGAGTGAATTGCAAAACGTCCCAAAACAGAGGTGATTTCCATTGGCATACCAACAACAAAAAGGTAAATAAAGCAGTAATGCATTGATGTGACTCTTAATCAGAATTATCATACCACACATATTTCATGGTATAAATGGGATAAGGTCTGTCATGTTAGCATCTGTGGGACAGTGATGCAACACATAAGTATATATTATACTCCTGAGATAGAAGGAAGACAGGACTGGATTGGATATTGGAGGCCAGCAATTTTGGCTAAGACTTCTGGAAATATGTGGATGTGGTGAGAGAAATGAGAAGACAGTTTTTCCTCTGTGGGCAGCTCCTCATGACTTTTGAAGAGTTTGGACTAAAGGTACCTGACTTCTGGTGCACTGCTTCCTAAAGACAGGTACTGTAATGGTTCACTGGAGTCGATACTGCTCTAGGGCAAAGACATTTTCCTAAAAATGAATACAGAGACCACTGAATGTCTTATGACTTTTTTTGTAAGAGTATTTACTTAACAGCTATGACCAGCTCAAATTAAGATGAATTGCTTACCTACCTTACCTGTTACCCTGCTCATCTAAAATACAGTCTAGAGATTCCACTGGATGGGAAGATCCCTTTGGATTTGATGTTCCTGTTGTATTTGTGTTCACCTGCTGTGTTAGGAGTTGTGCCATGTGGGCTATGGTGTTTTAGTTTACAGGTAGCTACATGCCTTTACTTTGGTGGTTAAAGAAGGTGATTCCTTCATGCACTTCAGATTTTGTAAGGTGATTTGGGATCCTTTAAGAAGAGAAGTGTTATCTAAATATAAATATTCCACCAGCACAACACTTGAAAACCAAAACCTTTGAAACTGATGCTGCTCCACTGCAAACTTGGAGAAATGATTTTTATACTCACATCCTTTCAAGATTTTAATGGAATTCTTAAAAGAAACAGAATGATTTTAATGTACAAAAAGCCATTTCATCTTGATAGTCTCAATAAGCTTTTAGGTTTGAAAGGATGTAAGCCTTTTCTCTTGGTCATCCAGCTAGAATTACTCTGTAGTCGCTGTGAGATTGGTTCATTCTGTGTTTCCATTTCTGCTTGCAGTCACCCTAATATCCCCCAGAATTGGCGTCAAGCAGCAAAGTGAAAGAAGTACAACCATGCTCAAGCTGTGACAAACTACAGAACAACTTGCTATGTTGAGATAGCCATATAATTTAAGTAAGTTAGCAGTATCTTTTTTGTAAACTATTTTTTGTGGTCAATCAAAAGTGCCTGTCAATGGGGTAGTTTCCTTCAAAGCTAATCTTGTTAAGTCTGGTCTGTCTTTTGTTCCTGAATAGATGTCTTTGCCTTGCAGAACTTCATATAGAGTCTCATGGTGTTAGTTATCATCTTGTAATCAGTCATTCAGCATCTAGCATTTGTTTTGATTGTAGTTTAGGAATTCACCCACAGGAAACTTGGAACTGTGCTATGCTGAAGGTGTGGAATCAAGCCTTAAAGTTCTTAAACTTACAATCACCAGAAAGATAAACCTAAGTGCAGGCTTGTATTTTTGGTAACTACAGCAAAGCAATGTTCATTTTAGGAAGAATCTGCTGTCAGCAGTCTGGGTCTGTGTGCAGTACAGGATATTTGTTATCATGTCACTGTCACTTTGAAAAAGAGAATATAGCCTCTAGATGGCTTTGCTCATGTGATAGGCAAGCTGTTAGCAACTAGTAGGAAAATTCAAAAGAGCAAAGATCCATGAAGAACATCTAACATATAAGAAGGAACTTCTTCGGGCAATTAGAGAAGGAAGTTAGAGATGTCTCTCTATGTCAAATGCAGAGATATATGTACTGCTTTTCAAAACTCACGTAGTTCTTGGCTCAAAGACCCTACAGAGAGGCGACTGCCAAGTGAAGAGGAAGGACCGCTGGGACTGGTCCTCAGTCAAGCAGAATGCATGTTGTTTGCGCATTGGTGCTTTGTATCTGCCAAGAACAAAGTGATTGAACTAGTAATTTTACCAAAATACTGAGAGACTCCAGCAAGCTTTGTTTTATAAAAAACTGTCAATTAGTTTTCATAGGAAACTAACTTTTACACAAGGCAATTTGAAACTTTCCATTTAGTTATTATTAAATTCGTTTTGACATTTCCTAAACTTTTACTATGTTAAACCTCCTGCCTCCACCTTTTAGGAAATTAGACAGCAGAAGGCATGTTTGGAGAGGTCAGGACAAAGTAGACCAGACTACCCAACACTTCCACCATGAACAGGCATTTGAAGTGCAGAAAGTTTTAAAATGTTGACATAAGATTTCTGTATTCTCCATATGAAGCCTTTTTGGTTAAACTTAGTGGCTGCATTGCCTTGAGTAGTTGTAGTCTTTTACGTGAAATAGGAATGAAATAATTACAAAGTAGAGCTTGAATGAATAATAAATTCTTTGTTAAAATTTCTGCTTTTTTTTTTTTTAGTTCAGCCAACCTGTCCTAGAAACAAGAATCAGGAAAGTAAAACTAAGAAGCCTTCTTCTGAACTGCTACTTGTATATAACTGTAATTGAAACCAATCTCCACCATGGGGACTACTCTATGTGCTCTGGAGAATGAGTCTTGCTGTACATCAAGATTCCTTCCATATCAGATGAATGCAAAGCCAAGGTTAGTTTTGCTATTAGAAGATAGAATAGTAAAGATCTTGCACACCTGGCTTCATATTTAATCTAAAATAAATTACACTCATGGTTTTGAAACTGAAAACTGCAAAATACTTATGAAAATGAATAAATGATAAACAAGACCCGGGACACAATCCTGACTTAACTGAAACCAATGATGAAAATACCAGACTTCTTTGCTATCAAGATACAGCCCTAGGAGCATGGTTCACCTACAACATGACACAAGGGTATTCTTATTTGCACCACTGGACTCACTGGTATTCTCTGGAGGAGGAATTATGCTGATGAAAGACAGGGATGATATTATTTATTGCCCATACTGTGTTATTTTCTGGATCATACTTTGTTGGATGCTACATACATGGAACAAAACTAGCACTAGGAAACATTTATATTTCAGCTTCTCAGTCCTAGCCAAGCTTTAGGTAAATTGGAGTTTTACAACATATGATTATGCTGCAATGTCCTTTTCAAAGCTGGGCAGCAGTTTGAAACGGCACGTAGGCAATGCAGTCCCCATTGGTCTCATGCACCTGTGACCAAATCCCCAATGATTACAAGACAGTTTTCTTAAATTATTACTTTTTCTTAAGTATGCTCTAACACTTTGCAGATGAAAATCTATTTGTATACTTTTTAGTAAATTGTAAATTGTTCAAGAGAAAGAAATACTGCATCTTTAATACCACCATCACTTGTAAAACTGACACTTCATATTAGCATAGGTCATTTGGGACCAACTTTGCAATCCAGCAATCAAAATCACTTTACATCCAAAGTACTGTGATGGTGATATTCTCATAATTCTGTTTGAAAATGTTTTTGGTTTCACTGTCACTTCTTATAACCAACAAATCCATTTTGTCGTGGCAAGTAACTCTTTCTGCAGTGATGCACAGTACAAAATTATTTGACACTGGCCTGCTAAATTTCCTCTCTTTTAGTTATGTATCATCTCTTATTAAAGAAAGGGTTACATTCATTTAGTAATATAAGTTCTTAGACTTTCTGATGCTGCTGCTTTGGGTAGCAATAGATGCAAGGAAGCAACAAACTGTACTGATTGGAAATTACTTTGAGAAATTCACTTCCTATAACCCAGTTACTCATACTTTAGGAAAAGTAGTAGTTTGATGATAATATCTAATAATTTCCCAATAGTCTTTTATTTACTAAGTGAAGGCAGGCATGTCTTACTGATTTAAAGGGCAATAACTGGAGAACAGAAATATAAAAAGATATGGCAAACTAAGCTCACTGAGGATTTGAAACTAGAACCTAATTTTCTGAATTTACAGAGCCAAACCCTTTACCCATATAAAAAAAAAACCCAACCCTTTATATTTTATAATATTTCAGAATACTATGTATTTAATCCTATCATAATACTACATCTATATAAATATGCACATATCTTTTTAAAGCACAACAACCAATATATGATTTTTTTCACACTAGAGATGAGCAAAAATGGGATAAATTATTTTGGCAATTTTGGCAAAATTTTCATCAGGAAAATACTGTCTGAAAAAATTCCAGTAACAATGATAGGAAAAATTTCCTTCAGTTGTTAAGACTGTAACTGTGTAGGTCTTCAGCCAGCAAGCACTGACAAGAAAATTCTGCTTAACTGTAGACTATGCCATAGACCCCCCCTCACGTGATAATGCATTCAGTTCTATGCACCTAATATTTTTTTTGTGTGTGTGTTCTATGAGTATCAAATTTAGGAAACCCTGATAGCCTTAGTACTTTTCTGCAAAACTGGTATTTTCAAAGTTATGGATGATGAGTCAGTATAGTGCTGTCTGACAAATCTTTTGTATTGCTGATAATTTAATGTATATCTGTGCTGAATACCTGCGGTGATATTCCAGAGGAAAGGTAGCCTGTGAATATGTATTGAAATGCTTGTCTGTGGCCCTTAGAGAAAGGTATTCATAAATCTGCATAAGAAAAAACCCTTGTTTTATGAAGGCTAATAATGCATTATGCTAATACGTTTTCTATTTACATGCTCCACAGCTGTTGGTGGACTTTGCTTTTTGGTTCTTTTCCAATTTGTCTAACTCTCTGGCACAAAAAAAAATTACAGTGCATAAGACACATGATGGATTTGAAAAGAACTTGATGAATTCATGATACATGGTCAGAGGAGAAAATAACATCGGAAATTTTGAAGCAAGGAACCTTTGTCCTTCCAGTAAAAGGTGCAACTGTAATTGTTCATATTTCACTTTTAATGAGAGCTTATCACTGCCTTATCTCATTCTTCCTACTGGCATTTCTGTGTCATATCACCAGTCTTGGACTACCATACTCACTGAAGGACAAATGTAACCTAATTACTGAAAAAAAAGAGATTTATTTTAGTGCTTTCTTTAGAGAAAGAAAACCCCAAATTTCTATTGTACATTTCATAACTAAAGAAATATAGCATTATGATTCCCAACAACGTTGAGTCCCCTGTTTGACTAATGTCTGCCTATACAGACTTGCAAACAAAGTTCATTATAAACTGTGTATTTACAACAAACAATGTTCAATATAAAATATATCAGACAATAAAGAAAATTTACGAAGTCAAATATATTAAATTCAGGAGAATGAGTTCTGCCAATGACAACTGCAGAACTCCAGTTACAGCTGTAACAACTGGTGCATATCAAGTCTTATAATTTTTTTCATTAGTAGGAGATTTCTGATGTGATTTTCCATATTCTAGTTCCTGTACCAAAATTCCATGATTATCAGCAGAATCACTCTGCCCCTTACACTCTAAGAGTTTTCATAAGGAGAAAGGAGGTAAAGGTTTTGCCTTTAAGACATCTAAAATTTATAGTTGGATGAAAAAAGGGAAAAAGAATCTAGGTATTTGAGCAGGTTTTATCCTCCATTTCTGAGTTTTGCAAAATAATGTTTACAGCAGAAAGCTGGGCAGATTCTCTTTACCAGGGAGAAGAAATCAGTGAGAAAAAAAGCCCAACACCACTCCAAAAGAACAGCAGAGAGAAGGAGAGATGTAGTGCAGAAAAGACAGAGAAAGAAAGAAGAAAACAATTTCCGTTCTTTTCCTTTTAGGCAGCTGTTTTGGATGATGTTTTTGGAAACACTTTATGCTGCTTTTTGGCTACAGCTTTTGAGTGCAGTTGATGGGTGGCAGCAGAGGCAGGTGACAACTAACAGGTAAGAGCTGACAGGTAACAGCTAACGTGACAAACAATTTTCCAAGGAGCTATGACTTACAAAATAGAGTTGCACTCCACTTTCGTACTCATGCATCATTTGATTTGTCTCAAAGCTGTATTTTTAGAACTGCCTCTACAAAACTGTTTCCAGTGGGGGAGCAGCAGTCCTTTGTAAATCATACGTGATGATTAAAAATTGAAAACTCCCTATTGCACAAGGTCCTGCAGGTCCTTCACGTGCCTAAGGTGGAAAAACATTCCTATAGAATGAAAATCATCCTTTTTCATGGAGACTTCCTGCCTGAAGCCTCTTTCTTGCTATTGTTAGGTAGGGAAGAGCACACGTAGCAGCTAGAGCAAACGTTTGTGAATTGGGCTCCTTGGGTCTAGTTCTCACTTTGCTTCGAGTCATGTCGCTTGTGCTCCTCACAGAACTGTGCTGTGATGCATAACTTGCTCAACTCCCTGATAGGGAAGCAGGAGGCTTTGATGAGGTCCTGGTGAGTGCTGACTGTGGTAAGATCTTCTGACAAAAGGATCTGTAGACATTCAGATCTATAGCAGTACGAAAATGAACTGTTTAGTAATAGAGTCTCACTGTGAGAGAAACAAAAACCTAATGCTATCTCCTTCTTTCTGAGTTTTTCAGGTCACGATTTTTCCCTTCTTTGCACTATTCTTAGAAGATGAACCTCCTTCTTTTCTGGTCTTGCCAGGAGATAAAGAAAACTTGGTTTGAGATAAGAAGTGCTTAAAAAAACTTAAAAGTAGCTGAACTTTTCCTGTGCACTTTAACCGAAGATAACCAACCTGACACAGCCATATGGTAGGAAACTGTATTATCTCGAAACTCTCCCTCCCATATACTCAATTTAGATGACAATTTCTTGACTCAGTAATGGATTTCCTGCCTGTTGTTTCTCTCACTTCAGGAAATGCTAGCACTATGCAGAGAATAAAAGCAATGAAAAGCTTGACAAATTGAATTTACTAAAATGTGTGCTTATGGCATTCAAGAAAACAAATAGTCAGGGAGAATAGAGATGTTTGGAGACAGTTATTTATGAACAAGGGATATGAATGAATGCAGAAGAGATCTGGTTGGGAACTGTGGAACCAAGGCTTGGAGAAAACATTCAAAGGATACCAGTGTCAGAAGAGAACAGATTAAAGCTTTCAGCATTACCTGGAAAATCAGGACACTGGCGGAAATCTGGGAGGAGAGGTTACTGAACTCTTGCTTTTCACCCCATAGTTTCTTGTTTTGGGCCTAACACCTTCATGACTTTTAATTCTTATATTGTCTAGGTAGCTGGCTAAAAAGGCTTGTGTACAATTTCCAGTTGCCTCTTGGGTGGAACTCAAACACGATTAAGCCATTTAAACACAGGCTTTAGCATAACTCTAACCTACAACTTGTCAGCTCCTCCCCTGGTGTAGCATATGCTCCTGAGCACAGTAGGTATATCAGTAGAATAATGGAGGCCTGTTAGTCAAGGAAGTATGCAGAAAACTTGTAGAAGGCATCTATGAATAATAATGAATGACTTCATTCTTTTATTGAGTGTTGTAATACATCTATTGGTGTAATATTTCCTCTTTTGGGATGTAATTCAGTTTTTGAAGTTGACATCAGATCTATATTCCCACAGTTTTATGAAGGGCATACATGGATTGAGCCTATTTGCTTTCATTAATATTTAGGGCAATTCTGCAATTCATAGTGGGAGATCAAGATGAAAGACGATGCCATATAAATATGTATCCTATATATACATATGACATGTATAACTTTTTCTTAATTGTCTTACAAAGTTAATTTGTTTCAACGCAGGAAGTCTGTAATCTGCACTTTTCCACTCTTGGCTTGACGGCTTTAACCACAAAAGATGGTTCTGACTCTGCTGAATTGAAAGTGCAGGTTTTTGCTAAAATACTTTACCTCTAGAAACCAGCCATATGGGAAATAATTATTTGTAAAGGGTTGTCCTTTCCTTAAAGCAGTATATGAAGTCAAGACTGTTTTCAGTAGAGGTGCTGAACTAGACAAGCCCCTTGTTAACTATGGAATACTTTCTTTTTCCTTTAATTTCTCTTTATAGTCCCAAATCCCAGCACTTTGGGGAATAGCATTTCAGCTTTGGTAAATATTTTTTTTTTCTGTGACTCTAGCCCTTACTGCACATGGGAAAGAGAAGGAAAAAGAAAGAGAAAGACAAGAGATGTCTGAAAATTATTTCCAAACTTTGCTCAAATCTAGTCCTATTTCTTTCAAACCTTTTTGACCTGCTCCACGCTGTATCCTGATTCATATTTCTAAAGTTTCAAAATTATAACCTCTGTTTGTTCATTGCCTTGAGTATCCTGTCCAATCAAGAATTACATCTGCAACAGAGGAAGATGCTACATTAATAAATAATATTTATTATATTAAAATAGTAGCCAGCATGGGCTACTTAGTGTTTGTAAATTCACTGGCAAGCTCAGTTCCTAACAATTTATAGTTGAACATCAAATACTTTTAATACAGGGTCTAACATAAGTTCTCAAATTGATGTTTAGGGGGGATAAAATACCTGGTATTGCAGAAAAAAAGTCAGCAATTTATTTAAGTACTTAGATTTAAATTTGGAATCTTAATTTCAGGCATCTATTAAAAAAAAAAAAACCAAACCAAACTCAACCCACTCAAAAATGTCTGAACTACAGAAAGCGAGTTTTATGGTGACAAACTCTACTGAAAGATGTTCCGCTAAATGGACCAGGGTGGCAGAAGATGGTGGCACTGACTAAGGTGGCAAAGAATTGAGGAGTCTAAGATGCAATTTAGAGACTAGGTTAGAGTTAACTTAGAGTTGATGTAAAATGGACCTTGGTGTTCTTCCAGCATATTTATCCTGCTGGGGACTGGAAACATCAAAGCCAAACAGGAGGTGCTGATGCTGTAACTAAAGTGTAAGTGCCAAGGTAAGTAAAAGTGGCACCCACCCAGTGTTTGGGACAATGACGTATTTACTTCAGACTATCCCTGTGCACGCTGGAGAAATTTATACATTCCAGATCATGGATCACGATAGTTTAGGTTTATCTCTATGTCTCAGGGCCCAACTAATACTAATGAGCTAATCTGGATCAGTTGCAATGCAGTATTTTATGTGTAATTTATAAAGTAATTTGATGTACAGGCTAAAGTAGTTTATAAAATTAATTGAAAGGTGGCAGGTGCAAGTAATAACTGCTATGAAACAGCTTTCAGTAAAAAAATAATCTATTTCAAAGCTTTGATACTAATAAGTGCAAAAGCTGTGGACAATTTTGAATAACATTTTTACCTAAAATGTTCTTTAAGATAAGGAGTAAATAAGTTTAAACCCTTTTACCCTTGTTGTGAAAAAGTATGCGGTATACATCTCAAAAGCATGAGAAATAAAATCAAGACAGGAATCTTGACGTCTCAGTAGTGTTTTGTATAGATATTCAAATAGTACTTGTTAGTGTTAATGGGTTTCTTTCTAACTACCAAGGACAATATGAAAATTTGTAAAAGTCATTTTTATAAAAACAAATAAATGGGAAACTTCATTTTAAAATGGAAGTAAGTGAAAAGATTTTGTATTGATAAATCCACATCCTCCTGTTGGTTAACTATGAAGAAAATTAGCACAGCAATTATGTACTGTTGTTCATTAAGGATTTAACATTCAAATGAAGAGAGAAAAAATATAAGGAAAAAAACTATGAAAGTCAAACTTCAGAATCTAGGCAAGATCTAGCAAAATATATACATGTAGAATATTTGTATATTTTATAATGGCCTCTGTTAACTGGGATTATAGTTGCTTTCTTTAAATTACAAAAGACAATTATGGGAAATTATGTCAGCAGTGACACACTGATAGGCAAAAGCTTAAAATATTAAACGGTCAGCAGGGTGAACAGGGCTTTCACTTACGCCTACTTTCATAAATAGCTCTTGATTTCTCATACAGCTCATATGGGTCAGGTTTTCGTGGATCAAAGGCCTCTGTTGAATCGGGAAATGAACTCCTGTGAAGAGTGGGTGGATAGGGAATATTCTGTGGCATAGCTGGAGCAGATAGGCTTGTTTGAGGGCTGCCTTGATTCTCCCATCGTTCCATCATCTGGAATAAAAACATACAGAGAATAAAAATGAAGTTTTGCAAAAGCTGACTTCCACAATGAGACCAAAGAGTGATTTCAGTTAAAGATGCATTTTATAAAATTAGCAAATCCCTTTGCTGCCTTTTGAGATGGAAGGTGTGTGTTGAGCTGTTTATAAAATTACTTGGTTAAATTTAGTTGTTAATTTGTTGCTTATAGGAAAATGTGATCTTAGGTAGTATGATCCTGTGTGGATTAGGGCCCAGCATTACCCCTGAGGCATGTTGAGTGCCTCTCAGAGGATGCACTGATTTTCTAGAAGTTATTCTGCTAAAGGAGGAATCTGTGGATCTGTGAAGGTGCAATTATCAGAGTCATCAAAATACATAACTGAAAGTAGTGCTTAACAAAGAAGTGGCCAGACTGGGAAGCAACTGAATGATCCTAATGCTGTAACTTGTAAGAATGCATGAAAATAGCTAGCTGCCCAGGGAGAAGTAGATTACTGTAACTGTAAGCAGAATTTAAAGCTTCAATTGAAGAAAAAGAAAAAAAAAAACCTCAAAGGGAAAATAATTACAGCAGGTATTTGAGCATCTAGTGATAGTTGAATGTTCAATGATAAAATACAGAGCATGGTGAGAGAAAAGTGGGTATTAGCCTGATGCAGTCTTTTTCATTTCTTACTGTTTCTTTCTTACATCAAAAATTACATTGGCGTCATCCAACCAAACTCCTAAGTACAGGATAAGTTTTTCAACTCTTCCAGATGATTTACAGGAGAGAAGTACACAGCAGTGTATTGTCTAAGCATGAAAGCCACCTCAATCCATTTGTTCTTCAAGACCACTTGACTTAGTGGTCGCAGAAGTACATCAAGCCAGAAGGGAGATAATATGATAGACTGTGCAAAAGAAGACTTGGGGATCTGCATTTTTCTTTTTGAAGGAGTTGACTACTAATTAAATTGCATTACCAAGTATATTTGAAGAGGCTAAGTTAAACAAAACACAAGTGCTTATGCCAGAAAATGAATATTTGTCTTTACCTGTAACCCCTCCTGAAGCTAAGGGCAAGAAAGCCCCTAGAACAGCGTGTTCTTGCACATAAGCCAAGAATCAGTTAATTACACATAAAATGACTCTTGGAAACAAACTGAACTCTTGAACTTGGACTCTTGGAAACAAACTGATTGCTGTTCTGGCTCTAAAGGAATTACCTCAGGTATATATGAACATATATAGAGCATAGCATTGTATCATGGAAGTATAAATTCAAAGGCCTCCAAAACCAAACCTCATTATGAAACCTACATCTAAATAGAAAAGGAGAACTGGGCTTAATACAAGTTCCTTATGACCAGGGAAAATAATGGAGAATTATGTTTAGGTTTTGCCTTCAGTGAGGAATCTAAAAGCGAATATAAGACAGTGAAACTGAACTACCCATCTTATCACTATGAAGCAGAAAGACATGTGGGGCCCTGTCTACCTAAAAGTGAATGTTTTCTAATTTTCTGGACAGTACCAGAGAAATAGAACGCTTACCTCTTTCAAAATGTGAAACTGAATAAAAATAAAATATTTAAAGAAAGCTTTAAAAAAAGGAAGGAAAATATAATTATCTTTGATGAGCAAACTTTTCCCAGGAGAAAGGACAAGAAACTGGAGATCAATTGGTGAAGCCCTACTGAGTCCCATACGTCTAATTCCTGCTTGCTGGTTAGCTCTAAATCTTTAAGTGTGAAGTTAAAAACAATCTTAGTTGTGGGTATTACTGCTAACATAAACAGTTACATGAACAGAAAAACACAAGGGGAATTATATCTCCCAAACCCCTATCAAGTAGTTAAATAGTTACATAGTGTTTTGCAACATGGGTTATCATAATGTTAGCTCACAGATAAAGGTGCTCTTGGAAATGAGCAAGCATGGTGTTGGGTGCAGTGCATCGCACCTAAGCTGGGTAGTGGTCTGCTGACATTGCTCAAGTTCATTTTGCGCTAATCGCATTGTATTACACATGCTATATATAATATATGCACTATATACAGAGGAATCACAGGAAATTACTGTCAGCCCAGGTTACTGTGGGATGCTGGGCACACTGAAACGCGGTGCACGCCATCCCTGAGCCTCTGCCCCAGGGAGAGGAGCTTGTCTCTTCTCCTCTTTCAGCCAATGGCCCGTGGTCCCCTTTTTGCTTTAAAGAATGGGGGGTGCTTCTCTCCTGTGCAGCCAGAGAGGCACAGGGGCAGCAGTAGTCACCCAAGCAGAAAAGAAACCTGGTTTTGGGCCTTCTACAGTTTTTCTTTTCTGTTACACACCTACAGACTGTGCTGTGGTGTTGGGAAGTCTTTCTAAAGCTTGCGGTGCTGGCCTTACTGCTCCCGACTGCCACAGGCACTCAGGGCTTCAGAGGCACTTGGTTTTGATTTTATCTTCGTGTCATGGGCACTAGAAATTTACGTCTGATTATTTTTTTAGTTAAAGTGGTGACAGACCGAGGAATGGGCACAATCTTAATGTGGTTAACCATTTGTAAGCTCTGTTTCTGAGACTACCCCAAAATAGGCTAGCTGTGTATGGTTAGCCTGCAAGCAGCTACGGTATCTGCACACAATGGTTTTATATTATTCTGTGAGCCCTGGATTCCTCAGACTCTTGCATGAAAAACTGCATCACTCATGTTGCTACTCTAGTAATTCTGAGTATTGACAAGTGCTACTCGAGTATGAACTACTATGCCATTTATATAAAAAAGTGCAGACAATCATTAACAATGTGCTAATATTTGTGTATTTGATATGTATGTAAAGAGGGTGAGCAATGACAGTGGGAGGCCTTTAGATTTGGATCTTTAACAAGTAACTTCCAGCTTCTCTATTTCATCACTTTTTACCTGAGATTAAAAGTTAAATTTGGGGACTAGATGATCTCCGGAGGTCCCTTCTGACCCCATATCATTCTGTGATTCTGTGATTCCCAGTCAGACAGGAACCTTAAACGGGTGAGAACAAGCTAGTCCTTAATAGCCAGGTTTATTTTCACGAATGTCCTGCTACTTAGGTGAGTAAAATGCTCATGCAATACTTATTTCAATGTATTGCATTTGTCCTCTTCCCTTTTACATAAAAAACACAACAAGATGAAGCAGGCTGATGGAGTTGCATCAGTTGATTAATTAATTGCTATTTGTATTTGACAGGTTATAAAAGTTATGTTAGTATGCATTAAACATGCCATGATCCAATATGAGAAGATGTGAAGTTGTCCAGATTCAACATAACCCCCAACAAAAATAACAAAGCTGTAATCCTTTAAACAATATTGCTATTGTTATTACTACTGTTCTTAGAAGCCTCCAGGCAGAGTCAGGCCGTCAGGACTCTTTTTTCTTCTACACACCTCTGATGAGAGATCAGCACTATTTTAAGGTCTTTAAAATCTACATAAAAAAGCCAAATTAAAAAAAACACAAAAACAAACCAACCAAAACAAACCAGGCAACCAAAAATAACATCCTACGATTTCTTTTTATATTGTGGTGAATGTTGTCACAATTTTAAAAAATGATATAATGTGGTGTAAACAGAATAAATATAGTAGTTGCTTACAGTCTTACAGTAGGAAAGTTCTTTATACCTTGGGATTTAATGTCAAAATCATAGAAACATAGAAATGTTGGTTAGAAGGCACCTCAGTAAGTTATCTAGTCCAAGCTCTCACGTGACGTGTGACTATTTGCAGTTCTAGTTCTACTAATGCAAGAAAAAATAACAATCACTTTGAGGATGTTAAGCTCAAGCCACTTGTAAACCAGAAAAAGTGCGTGTTGTCCATTTCAAAGAGATTGCCAACTGGAAGGCCAACTAGACTGGCCTCACTGCTGGGGCTTTCTGCTGCCTTCTCCTCCAGATCCCTCATTTTTGAGCCATTGCATTTCTGGTTCTTGACACCCATCTTAACATTGAGATGTGTCTTTCTCCGGACTGCTGCTGGCAGACTCCAAGTCAACAGATCTGCAGAGCTTATTAGTGAGTCCACCCCTGATGCTGTCTCACCTATAGTTGGGGCACTGCTGAGAGGTGTCTCATGAGCTGGGAACAGGAGGGTTTTATAACAGTCTACAGAAATTTGTTTTGACCCATAGTCATCTTAAGAACTCACTGTGTATAATTTTGAAAGGGAACTTACAGGCTTTGGAGTTTTCCATGGAGAAAAGAAACCTGAAATAAACAAAAAATAACATTAGCAGATTTTTCTGATGCATAAGGAGTGGAGGCTAAGTGGTGTCTATGCTCCCATTCTTATTCAGGTCTGCAGATAATATTGATACATATGAAAATTCTCTACACACAAGGGATGAAAACACAAACCACAGGGGATAATTTCTAAGAAAAAATATGTGCAAATATATATATACATACATACACGTATATATATATATGCAAGTGGAACTTTTGAGATCATTGCCATACTTTACAAACAGCATGGGATTAGGTTGAAATTAAAAGAACTAAACAAAAGGTCTTCCAATTGTCGTGGTGGACATTGGATAAGACACCAAATGACCTGGTATTGATGTGTCAAATGCAGTCGCACCTTTAAGAAGAAGCAATTCAGAACATCCCATCAACAAAACCTAATAATACAAGAGATTTTTTTAGAACAAAAGCCTGGAGAAAAATAACTGTTTCATCAGTCTAGATAAGGTAGCAAAGTTTTAGAATGGTTGCTTGTTTTGATACCATCCTGTTTTTTTTGCCAGTTAGCAAGTAGTCTAACACAACTGCCTCTTCTACACAACTAGTTATCTCCTTTTCCTTCATTATTGGCTGACTTACAACTTGGTTGAGTGACTTTCATGTTTTTCAGCCACTGTAGCTTACAAATGTTTAGAACTCCAGATATGTCCTTTTCATAAAAGAAGATAATTTGAAACATTAGTTGTAAACACTGTTTTTAACTTATGCAGCACAATGTTAAAAAAATTACAAAATATTAAATAAAAAGAAGAATTTCAAAGGATACTGGGTCACATTTTTTAAAACTGCCACCTTTCAGCATAGCTTTCATTAAAAAACTCATTCTCAGTTAATAGCAGGTAAAAAAAAAAAGTCTGTGGACCTGACTAAGTAAGATTAAAAGCTAATAACAAAGAGCTCATTTCTTTGTCAGAAACACAAATGGGGTTTAAATTGAGACATCTAATAGAAAGTCTGCTCTTTCATTCAAAAATGAATTAAGCTGTAAGAGTAGTACTGACTTCATTATTTTGTATTTCTAAGGTGAGTCTAGAAAAAAAAAATCACAAGAACAGTCAGGAAAGTATCTTTCTACAGACAAACCACAACAGGAATTATATTTGTACATAGCATTTAAAGTTCCCAGAATTCTGTGATAATGAGGTAATTTTTTCTGCTGTGATACCTAATTAACTTTGACTGGAAAAATCTTGGAATGAAAAAAGCAATTGAGCCTTTTGCAGAGAAAGACTGGCTGTTTTGTAATGCTGATGTAGATGCTGATAGTGCTTTTAAACAAAAAGGATATTGGAAAAATTTATCCTGGAAAGGTTTATGCTTACTGACTCTCCAGTGTTTGGACAAAAGCGGCTTTATTAACAAGTAAAGAGATTTCTTTCCATCTGCAAATTCAAGCTGAGATAACAGGCATCCTATATAGATCTGGCTTGTATACCACCTTCAGTATCAAAGATTCTGTAGTAGAAACTTATTCAATAACTTCTTGGATGGTAGATGGCTACCTTTTTATTACATGCTATTGTTTTGTACAGCTAATAAGAGTGAAAGTCAAAAAGCATTTTCCCCCTTCTAGCTAAAGATGAGACTTGAAACTTGCAAGGAAGTTTGCCGAAAGGTAGCTCAAATCAGCTTGCTACACTGATAACGGTGTTTGGGAAAAGTTGGTAGAGGTAACACTCCCTCCCCACTGGTACGGGTGCACCTCCAATAAGCCATTGTCAGCAAGAAATGCCATTTTTTCCTGTTTATTTACTGCCTCCACCTAAAAATATATTTTCCCGGAGTTATCACAAAATTTTACTATCAATTACTAATAAATAAATAAAGCCTCAACTAAAAAAAAATCAATTATTCACCTGAACAGGGGGAACATGGACTTATGTTTAGCTTGGAGGCAATGGGCACAGACTGCAACATACAAATGACAACATCTACACTCAAAACAAATAAAAGGCAATATTTATTCACACAGCATGAAATTATGTTAAGAAAACTAATGGATAAAGGATGCCACAGAGGTAAAAGACTCAAAGCCAGATTGTAAAAATGTATTGGATATCCATATGTGTAAAAAAGCATGTTAGAAGGTAAAATTTCTAAAGGTAACAAACATTGGAACTGATAATAAAATCCAATCTTCAGATTTAAATGCATATATCAAGACCTCATGTAAACTGAGCTGTTTTCTCACCTATGTCAAAGACTAGACGCTAGATTAAATAGATGAAGGTATAGTTTCATAAAGCAAAGCCTGTCTTCTATCTTTCACATATTTCATGGCAATTTTAATTTTGCCTCACATAACTTCTGTATTCTCAGCCAAATTAAACAGCCTTTTTCCCAATCTAAACACAACTGCCCTTTAGACAATGTATGTTCAATCAGTTATTGAACATAAGACTGATTATGGATAACTGTTTTGAAGCAAACATGTCCAGAATTATCACTGGTACTTAGATACATGGAACCATTGCTGCAAATTCGAGAATTCAAGACTACAATGCATAAGTAGTACATTGTAAGCGTAATGGAAAATTCACATGAGAAAGCATAAAAGCAAAATGCACTTTCCTGTGTAGTCTGCATGCTCCCTTCTAACTTTCACCTTCAACTATTGTTCTGCATAAGTATGGGACCAAATCCTCTACATGTAGAAAATTCAGGCTCAGAAGCTCACCTGAAGAATACATCTTAATAATGTGTATTCAGTGCATAACTAACAGCGTTGGCCTTCTGCAGCCACTTTTACAGCTGGCAATGAGAAGCAGTGGACTTTCACTTCACAGCACCACATTTTCCCTTGATTTTCTGGTGCTGATTCATTACCTGCTGTGAGTTTTTCCACCAGAGACAGTGGGACCTCACGGCATGGCAGCCGCTGGCAGTACTGATTTAGAGGCAAGACGAAAAATTGTTGTCCAAAGAGTGCAAATTTCCACTTAATACATCTGAGTATTAATACGGTACTAATACTGATTGACCTGATCAACTCACATCTAACTAGGCACACATACTGGATAAGGTCTTATAACCTCCTTATCCCACTCCCAGATTTCCACTTCTTCCTCCCCAAACTTCCAACCCTTGACTGCCCAACTTGTGATGTCTTCATTAAAAACCAGAGTGGCTGAGAATATTTTATATATATACATATATTATTATTACTAGATCTATATACATATATACACACACCACCCCCCTAGTCACATACAGTTTTGAAATTTGAAATAATAAAAGCCAGCTTAGTTCTAACTAGAAGTACTTCATGCAGCCTGTTCTTCCCATGAGTGGCTTTCTTCTCACCCATGTGCCTGACAGCCTTCCCGCCTCCTAATAACTTTACCACATAAGTTGTGGCTCACTTTTTAAAGACTGCCATATCTTTTTATTAAATTTAAATAAGTCTTTATTAACACCCCTTGTAAAGGCAGCAGTAGAGGTCTGAATAAATTTTGGAAAGCGGAGTGGGTTTACTGGCTTCTGTCAAAGAGCAACCACCACCACTAGGCTAGATGCTAGCAGGAAAATACTATGGTCACCACCTAGTGTAATGTAATGTAACCTGTAAGCGTGTAAGGATAAAATATGTAACCTCATATACTTCTCCAATGCTAGTTTTGTGAATACAATGATTTATTTTTTCGGTGTTGACCACTTACTGTAATAAGCTACAACAGCTGGTGGCCAAAACCTTTATTGAAATGTTAATTGTTTCACTTTAAATAAATAAACTGAGGTACAGTAATAACCATATGCTTCTTAAAAATCAGAATTGTATTTTATTATAAAGCAGTGTTAGAAAAATTATTTTTGACATTGCCTTTTAAATTATATTTACCACCTTCCAAAATGAACTTCCCTGGAAATCAGAGCCGTGATGGTTTCTATGTTGTAACTTCACTAAAAAACACCAGTAACAGAAAACAAATTTTGGATTCAAATGTATCTGAGGGGAAAAAAAAAAGATTTTTTTTTTTTATTTTCAGATCAAAGCAAATTCCAGCTTCACTTTACTGTACTCCTCCTTTTTGATGAAGATATCCTATAACAAAAGACAAATTACACCACACTTATTGTATCTATTTCTTCTTATATACAAATTCAAGTATGCTTTTTTCATAAAATACACATACAGATTTCACATGCCCTACACTTCAGCCAGTATTTATTGTTGGAAAGTTTAGTTTTCTAGAAGCAGCTTATCAGACAGGACTTAGCGCTTGCAAGATAGAGTCCTGATTTGTTTCTTTTTTTTATTTTCCCCAGTAAAAATCCTGAATTTGGCATATTCCATAATGTCAGTAATACAAAACCAGCCTTTGGCTATTAGTCTGCTGCCAAGTGCATGCTTTTTGCTGCATTTCTCTCTCTATTATTTTTTTCCACTAGACAAACCAATTTCCTTACTATTTCGTATTGATTCCTGGAAAAGTTCTTAAGACCTTGTAAAATCACAAGTAACTAATGTAGGTGGTGCCAAACCACGAAATCTTTTAATGATGTTCACCTCTGTGGCAGACGTGTATGTATAATTAAACTGAAACCCGGGAACAGTTTGATCTCTGCAGTGATGGCATGTGGTAGTGCTGCAGGGAGGAACTCAACAGCGTCAAAGATAAAGCCTTTTCATCCAAAGCAACGTTCAGGGCACATCAACTTCCCTCCACATCACTTGTCGCACCGATGATACAGCAAGTGTTTTGCCCATTAGCTTTTGCTGGGATTTTTTAATTTTTTATTTTTTTTTTTTTCCTGTAAAAGCCTTGCTGCATCTGGCTTCCTGTGCAAAGCTGTCCCAAGCACGTAGTTCTCACGTAGTTGCTTAGAAGTCAATGAACAGATGGCTGATGAGCACTCCCAGAGCATTAACTGACTCCATGGGCATCCTATCAATGTCCATGTGACAACAATTCACTTCAGCAAAAGTCTTCCCTTCTAGAAAAGTTAGTGTATAAATTTACTGCAGCAGTAGACTTTTTTTCTGTCCTTTTTCTTTCTCTTACTGGGATCCCTGAGATGTCTATCAGTTGCCTACACTTGGGCCTCAGTTCCAGAGGCATCAAATACCCATTAACTTCAGATGGATGTGACAGTGCAGGACTTCTCTGAGAGTTCAGACTCAGGGTGTACACTGTTAGCAGGATGCAGGGAACTGTTTCATACCATTCATGTTACATACGGCTTCTCCTTCTGTATGTTTAAGTTTTGTTGAGCCATGCTGTGTGGTTGGATTAGGTGCACAGAAATCAAGCTACAATTGGGCTCATTATTAAGATGCAATATATCCTCCAGATAAAATTCCAAAAATACTGGTGGGAGACATAATGTTGGGGTAGTTTTTTGCATACATAACTTAAATATATAGCATTAATTCAATTATTCTTCAAATATTTTCCCCTTTTCAGGAAAACAAACCTGGTTAAGGAGAACAAGTAAATTCAAATGATTTATATACTGTAGTAAACAAAATCTAAGAGGAAATAAAATAGATGGAAATAATACTTATGAAAACAAGCAGGTGACAAAAAGTTTGAATTGGTCATGTCACACTTAAAATATCAGATGATGTGTCAGGAATGGAAAATAGAAGTTCCATTTCTAATAAAATCATTCATTACCACGTAACATTTTTTCAAAGGTCCATCTCTTTCAAATAGCCTTAAGTACTGAACTCCTACTCTAGCAATAACAAAAAGTTAATTTACCTTGACATAAAGAGTAGGTGTAAGAAGACTGGGAGCTCTAGCTCTTCAAGCATGAAGTTAGCTAGTCCTGTTGTCAGCTGTCCTTCAGAGTGACCACGCCATGCTGTGGAGGATCCATTTGGTCTTTGGTTGCTATGGCACTCGATGCCATGGGTCAAAAATCAACACAGTCTACATCAGAGTGAGATGAATGACCCATCATGTTTGATCAGGTCCACAACATTAGACCCAGTGGCTTTTCCCTTGCAGTAGGCTACGCACTGGCAGCAGGGCAAGTAGCTGATGTAGCACTGTGCTGCACTGAGATAAAGGCTGGTTACTGTCATCAGTTGTTATATCAAATGCAGATTCAGATTTATAAAACTGTGAAAAAGGTCTGTTGTCTCTAGGGCCATATACATATTCCCAGATGTTACTAATCAGTTTTGCCTGAAAGAGGCTAGCAATGGTACAAACTGATTCTCAGCGGTTGCTTGATGCTCCACTATTCCACTGCTCCTGATCTCAGCCCAAGTGAGACTGCTACAGGAGTAGTGCTCCAGTCCAAATCAGCACTATTTTTCACTCTCTTTGTCACTTTTCACACCTGTGAAAAGTGACTCCAAAGAACTAACATGTTCCTGTCCCTAAATAATCACTTTCTGAAGGAGCAAGGCAAAGAGCAGGCACAGTTCACAGGAAAGCCAGCAGGATCTTTAGATCCCATTGGGGTAGCACCTTCTGTGGTTCATTGCCAGATGACCTGGGGGTATCATGAGGCCCAAGTCTATATTTCTTCCCTTAAAATTTTCAAATTTCTTGATGAAAAGCATGAAGTGTGACATGGAGAGGTTGATCAGAAAGGAGGGGAGGTAGAGGAGTGCCTTGGGAAATTAAATCTGATCTCATCTCACTGAAGTCTACAGAACTGATACAAAATTATAATTGACTGTGAGATCAGGTGCTAAATTAATATTCATCTTTTTATACATAGGAGCATTTTTTGTGAAGTTCATGAAGTTTCACTGACCTAGCCTTCTTAAGCAACAATTTTTCAATAATATTCAGATCTTCACAAATAATTAGAAAAAGGATAGCTATTCAAAGTCATGAATGATAGAAGTACTTGCTGGTGAGCTGGGACCCTCACTGGTCACCTGTGTCTATGAGAGTATCCTCTAAAATACACCAGAGAATCTCAACCATGACGTTTTCATTTTCATGAATAGCAAAGAGTCTTTGTTAGCAGGAATACAGCCATCAGAAAAGGTCAGAAGCTGGCATAGTAATGAGTTAATTTGCATTCTAATGGACATACAGCTATTTATTTTGCTTGGCTGCTACAGCTCTGTGAATTTCTTATCAGTCAGAGATTTAAAATAATTCATGAAACTAGAAAAAAAATCCAACAAACTAAATACTGTCTCCTTCTGATTAATCTGGATGTGAAGCAGAGAATTTCTAGCTAAAAAAGTGCAGAGGCAAATGCAACATTTCCAGTGACAGTTTTTGATGCTTAAATGTACTAGAGTTGGGAAAAATAATAAAAATCTGCAACAATTCCTGGAAGTGAGAGATAAATTTTTGGAACAAACAGCTTTTCATGTGGTCAACAAAAGCAGATTATTTTCCACAAAGTTTGATACTTAACATTCACAGAATGTTTCATTGGGTGACACTTTTCCATGAACTTTCTTCTCTTTTCTGGCACCTATTACCAGAACAGTGTTACATTGTTACAGATTTATTTCCTTGATGATAGCAAACCATATTACCTGAAGTTCAGCCAGTTTTCTGATTCCTCTATTCTTGGAATAGAGAAAATGTTGCTACAGAACAATTGAGAACAGATTTTAGTGGGACAACCTGACCTGGAGTAGAAAAAGATATCTTATGGAATGGAGGAAGACCCTTGTCTCTTACCTTCTATTGCAGAAGTTCCTACTAAAAGTTCAAATCCCTAGGTCCATATCCTGGCCTATGATTTGCAACTGCAGGTGGTATTGGACAAACTTATTTTCCTCAGTGACATCTATAATATACATATTTTATGTAAATACTAACCCAATTAGCTAAACTCTGCATGCCCAGATATTAACACATAAGGAGTGGAGAAAGAAGTTTGCTCATAGGTTGTAAGCTCTACCAACACCTTGAAAAGGTCAAGAAAAAGAACCTTTTATTTGGCAGAAGGAAATTTTCCCTGCAGAACCTCCAGTTTTGCTCATGTGTGTTGTCCATTGACTGCTGCTAAAATTAATGTCACTAGTTTACATGTCCAGGCTAGGGATTACACTCTCTACTGTGCTGCTCTAACGCGGCAAGAGGTAGCAATGCAAATAATGCGCCATTTGGAGCATACATATTGTGGCAAGCAATTCTCTCTGAGCACAGCAGACACAGCAAGGCGAAAAGACTGGCATATGTCACACACACTGAACCAGCAGCATAATTTAGAATATAAATTGAGTCTTCAGAGTCCTGACAGCTCATGACTGTTGCTTCCAGAAGGGCCTGTGAGTGCTGCCATAGCCATAAAGACTCTGGTAGGCTTGCTAAGAACATGCCTGACAATTCAGCCTGGCTTTACTAAAAGGTAATTCAAAACTAACTTTTCGGAATACTGCATCGTATTTTCAGAGCTCTCTGACAGTCAGAAACTCTGCTTAAGTATGCCAGAGTCTCTGCTCTTTCATGTGTTTAGAATCTGCTCCCATTTAAGCTTTTACACTTTCTAAGCACATTAGAGAAATCTCAGTTTACATTATGGCATGTCACTTTGATGAATGCCCTTTGATGAAGGCATGTTCCCAATATTTTGTGTTAAAATGTAGATGGAGCATAAGTTGTTTGTATACAGTGTCCTAAAGTCCTTTTCATGAAAATACATTCACAAAAAGTCTTCAGCAAGTGTGAGGGAAAAGTATTCAATAATAAATCCATTCCTTTGGTTATATGTAAGCTTCATATTAAGGGATAGATGAAAAGGAGTCACCAGATATTTAGTGTTGACATCTATGCTGACAGTTCCTCCTCTTCTAAATTCCTTCATTGCACCGATGTTTTCTCCTAGCTACCCCCTTCTTCAAATGCCTGTTCTCAAACTCTCACAGACTTCCCTTCCTTGTTCCCAGGATTTCCCTCTCTGTGTCCTGATCCTGATTCCAAAACCAGCTAATCCTATCCCCAAAACGGTGATCAGAAGAATCCCTAATAAAAGAATAAAAACAGATAAATGTAGGGAAATGCCCTTAGTGTCTGTGACTGATTCTGAATGGGAAACCCCACAATACAATGCTCCACTCCAATGGGAGACAGAAAAACAGCACATCGGGAGCAGCGTTGAACCATGCAACTGAGGCAGAACAGCCGAGAACTGAGTCTAGAAAGATTTCAGTTAACCAGACAGACATGGCAACCTCACAGTGACCTGAAAAACTGTCTGGATTCTGTTTGATCCGAATAGTCTTCCAGATATCCACTCAGTTGCACCAACATCTAGTGTCTTTTGGGTTGGAATGTGTATCCTCATGGCATTGCCAGCTGTGACAAAGGACCTATGGGTGGGAGGTGAGGTGGAATACCCTAGGGCCTCTCAATAAGTACAGGATGCCTACATTTATTCAGGTTACTTAAGCTGACATCAATTACAATGGACACATAGACACCTGCACCAAGTTTAGACACTGATATGCAGACAACTAAATTTTGATGTGATAGTCTGTGAATTAGGAACTTATCACAGCTGTACAACTATAGGTCCAATACCAAGAGTGCTGTGCCTTACATTACTCAGAAATTTGTGCTGGATTGGCAGATATGACATGGAATCTATGGGAGACTTCAGAGCTTCAGTTGTCAGCCTGGACAATCTGAGTCTCCCACCAACTCTGCCATTCCAGTGAAGATTTCTTGATACCTCAGGGTACCTCAGATGGTCCTGGATGTCTGTTAGTGAGCTTAGAGTCTCACTCCTCTTGGTTTCTCTGTGGTTTGGGAGCACTGGACAAAAGTTCATCATAAAGCAACAAATAATAAGAGACTGAGAGAGCCTGCTGGTTTTACCTACTGCCTTTCTGTCATTATTAAATTACATTGTAGTAAGTTCAGAATTTCGTATTTAATATGCATTAAGCTGTCAGCAGGGTTCTGAATTTTATTGATTTGCCTTTGAAACCTCTTCTGTGACAATAGGAAGTGTCAGGAGCTCAGGTGTGTTAACTATAATTGGCTCATTTTCATACCACATGGCGGAATGATAAACACCCGATGGCAACATAATTAAAAGGTAATCGTGCCACTTGGCCACAGTGGTGGATGCTGGAATAAGCATGTTTATTTGATTCTTCGGATCCAGACATTATTCAAGGTAATAATTTCTTTCCAATTTTCTGCTCCTTCACACCAGCTTGACAAACCAGTTTATTCCTGGTTATAGGGATTCAGGTAGAACAGAAAGGTTGACAAACAGTGGCAGACAGTGAAAGAAAAGACTAACAGTAGAACAAAAACTAATCACAAGATTCAAGTTCTACATGGTTGAGTCTTAGCTGTGAATGTATATTGTTTAGTATAGGATAGCGGAATGTTTGGCAAGGGATGTCCAAGGAGTAACAAAACTTTGAAGATAACAGTGAATTTCTAAACTCAGTTCCCTGGTTGAACCTCTTGATAGTTCACTTTGCTTTGAGCTGCTGAAGATTTGATACTGTCCACACTGACATGCACCTAATAGAGATAAACCTCTTTGCTTTCATGTTCACCCAGTCAGGAGGTAATTCTCAGTATTCAACTTACATATCAAGAAGAACAAAGTGGAATTAGTAACAGCTTTGCAGCTATCTAAATTATAATGGTTAAAATGACATGAAGTTCAGAAGATTTAGCATAAGACTGTAGGAGCCTGAAAGAAAAAAATGAGAGAGAAATAATGATTGATGGGCATGATACTATTGCAGTACAGAACACTGAAGAGTGTAAAGCATGATAAATCAATCAAGATGACCTGGCTTGCAAAAAAGTGTTGAGAAATGTCACATTTTTCTGAATTTCTGAAGGTTTGGAGATGAGAAATTAACATAAGGAAAGGCTGTGTCCTTAAGTCCAATGAGAGAGGAACAGTATTGATGTGAATTTTATGATGTTTAGATTGCGTGCTGGTCACATATAGTCCTGTGCAGTACTTTAAAAAGTTAATGAACAGAACACTAAAAATGATGCTGATAAAGGATCCTGACAAGATAGTTGGGAAGTGATAAGTATTAAATTAATGTATTACAAAGAAAAGCAAGAAAAATTGTGAATAGGTAATCTTTTTTCCCTGTGACAGTGCTCTGTCTCTTAGAGGAACATAAGTTGATTTCAGACTGTTGAGATTTAGATGCCATGTCTAACATAATGGAAATAACCCCTCAATACTGAGAAAATTGGAACAGTACATAAACATGACAAGTTAAACAGAGATGGTGCTGACAACCGTGAAGCACCTTGTGTACCTCACAGCTGGCCTAAGCTTTAAAATTAGCATTTTAAAAAAGATTTGCTAGGATACCTAGCTAGGATACCTCCGTCTTTAAAATGAGAATTTACTGAATAAGAAAGCAAAATTGGATGTGCCTTTGGATCTGTGGAAGATCTTTTTCTTCCTCAGTATACCCATATATGTCCGTATGATCGCAGAACAAAACCTAGGAATTTATGCTTGAAGACCATAGCTGGCTGAAGGAATCCAAATGAACAGTAAAATTAACCAGTGATGGTCATAAAATTGGATGTGATAAATACTTTTTCCTTCCTGAAGGGTAGGTAAATAAAAAGATGCTAGAGGTAGATCTGCATGCTCTTTACCCAGTCGCCATGGTTTTGCTGGTGTATAATCCCAATCAGCTAGGACAGGAAATAGTTTGTCGGGGAATACGCCCCTGGCTTTTTTGGGGGTTTTGTTTTTAACTCTGATGAACTAATTTTAAAAGTATAATTCATGTCACAGGGATCAACAACAAAAGGTCTACTTCAGGAGAAGAGGAAGGAGAAGGTTGATTTAAATTAGGGCTTCTTAGTGCTCTTCAGACAAAGGGAGTTTTCATTGGTGAATGGTGATTTGCTAAAACCATTTTTGTGAAAAGCAGCTGCATTTCCAGAATATATTGAACAGTTAATTGGAAAAAAAACAACCAACACCTTCTCTCAGATGAAATTTCTAGTTAAGTTCCAGATAAAATACCTAGTGACCATCTAATGGTCAGCAAGCACTAAATATTAGATGGTCCTGATAACATGGAGCCTGAATTAATTTATCCTATTATAAACAGCCCTTTGTTTCTCATAACATAAGTAAGTTTTTGATCTATCAAGAAATTGGCAGTTGTAGACTAATTTGCTCTATTTCTCGGTGGGTGTTCTCTTTGGTGAAATTTTTTAAAAGGTCTGGCATTCAATCTTGGGAGGAGGTATTTGAACTTTAATAATACTTCATAGGCTAGAGGAAACCAATTACAATTCCATTCCAGTTTCAACAAAACCATACATCCAGCTACTCAGAATTTAAGAATTCAGAAATTATTGCAGCAATTTGAAAATATTAGCAAATATACAAGAGAAAGCAAACAAAAATGTCTTCAGATCCTCCATGGAACAGCCTTTCCATGAAGAATGTTCTAAAAGTTGGGTAACTATTCTGCTATACAAAGACATACCCTAAATAGGAGACATGCTGAACATCTTTAATCTGATACAGATTACTTACTATTAATGAGAACTGGAAAAAACAGTGTGCAAGTAGCTGTCACATATTAACAAATAAAAGTGGGTACCACTATGCGCAAACACAACTAATTACTTTTTATTCATCCTTTTCCTAGTATGAATGAGTTAGAGTGCAACTGAATTGCAACTTCTACACCAGCACTTTGAAATAGATGCATTTTGATTTAATGACAAAAATACATATCTCGTTACACTGCAGTTCTTTATCTCTCAGACAACGGAGGGGGGGGGGAGAGCAGAAAAAAAGCTTGTGAATACTTCAGAATTAATATTCACTCTCTAGAAACTAGGTTTAATCCTCCACATGCAAAATTTCAGAAGCATTTATTTTTCTTTCCTGAATTTGTTGGGTTTAGTTTGCAACATTATTTTCAATGCAGAAGTAAAAAAAAGTTTTCTTATCTGTTATATCACTTTCCAAATAACTATTTATTTTTATATCCGCTATTCTTTGAGATTTATGTATATTTCCAAATATAACCTTTGTTGTTTTAAATAGCAGAAGGGGAAATTTTGGAAAAGTAGTAATAATAAATTTCCATTTAGGGCTCTTTTTCTGTTCATAATTGCAACAATGCATATTATCTTTGTGTTTATCATCCCAAATTGTAAAATTCTGTAATTAACAATAAAAGCACTATAATACTGCTTTCCCCTTTTTAAAAAAATTCTGAAATCCCTAGAATTTCTGTGTAATTTTTTCTCTTCATTATTAGCTGTTATTTAAATAGCCACAGGAACGATGTCAGAGTTAGTGCTCAAGAGGAGAAGCATCATCATTCCTTAGTTCCACCATTAAAGACTTTGATATGCAATGTGCAGAATATGCTAACCTGGGATGCTGGTGGAAGAAATTGCTTTTTATTTTGTGGCTACATAGCAGATTTTGTTTTGGTGTTTCCTTCTTGCCTGAGATGGAACCCCAGGTTAGCTAAAGATTTAAGCTAAATCTGCCTAGACTCCTTCTTACAGACGGCTCTAAAGGCTCTCCAAAACAAATCAAAACCCAAACCACCAGGCTTCATTATAATAAAATTAAAATAAGTAACTTTTTTCAAATAGAGAGAATGTAAAATTATTATAGAATAATCATTTATTAGAATATAATAATAGAAGCAAATATAGAAAGAATATAGAATCAAAATTGGTTAGTGAACAGCTTGCCCTGCTCACTATTTCCCTACATTACAGGTTCTCGTTTCCAGTCAAATCAATGACTTCTTGAGTTAAAACAAGCTCTTTACAGTCCCTGCCAGTCCCCAGAAGATTTTCATCCCGTTCCCTCTGAGGCCTATGTGTCTGCTGCCTGCTGCTCTCAGCAGGTTCCTAGATTTGGCTGCAGATCTCCAGCTCTCTGCCCTGACTTCTCTTCCACCTGCTCAGATCCCACAGCCATTGGAAATGTCTCTCCATGAGGAGGACCTAAGGGAGGAGTAATCTGTCTTCACTGCAAGAGGACCTGCCTGACCCAGGAACTTCTCAGAGGAAGGAAGGCAGCATACACACTTGGAAGAAACCAAATAGATGCTTTCCACCAGACTGCTATTATCTACTTGACACAGAGGATGGTTGCAACTGTTTTAAGTAAACAGGCCCTCAAGATAACCATAAATGTCCTTCAATCAGTTTTATAGATAGTAGACTCTGGTACCCAGAGTTTTGTAGGTCAGGGACTGTGCTACTGTGCTTCCTTTCTGCTGAAAAAATGGATCATCCTACAACATGACTCCTTAGAGAACTGTTTACATGATCCAAACCATCTTTTCTGAATCCCTAATTCTTCACTATCTGGTTTCTATCCTTTCAGCTCTGCTTTAGACCACTTTTCCCAAGCCAGGTCTTTTTCTTCCATTTCTGCAAGCTTTTAATGAACAACTGCTTGTAAGATTCCTCACAGGAAATAAATTCTGAAATTATATGCTTAATTGCCTTACAGGAACTGGGTATTAAGGAAGCATCTTTCCATCTACCTTGCACACAGACAACTGAATCAGCCATTACTTTTGCTTGTGAAGAACTGTATGGAAAATTCTGGAGAAATCCCACATTTCAGGTCATTACTAACAATAATAGAAACTTTAGTTAAAGATAAGACTCCTGCAAGAGGCTGGAAGTGTCATGTAATAACTTTGAAGTAAATATGGAAAATAAAAAAAAAAGATTGAAAAACAAATATAAACTGAAGAAGCAGGGGAAACCGGCCTGGAACAGGATCTCATTGATTTTGTCAACATTCATAATAAATGCAATAAAATAGTTTACCAATGGCATCTTACTAAGAAAAATATATAAGCAATAAGTTTTATTTTAAGAAATTGCGCTGTATTTGCCTTTTTCATTGTGATGTTATGCTCAGCTGATTATCCATAATGATTCAAAAGCACTTTGGCAAGTTTGGGCTGCACTCTTTGCTCTGTGTTTCAGGAATTAATTTATACAGACTGCATAAAAATGCTTCCTGTTTGCCGATGCTCAATTTATTAAGTATTCCACATTGCTCTTTATCAGTAATGTGTCATCTGTCCAATGATGTGGACCAAGCTCTCTGCCATCTGCAAACTTTATCAGTATTGATTTTATGTTTTCTACAGGTTCTTCATAAAAAGTGTAAAATAGTCAAAAGCCAAGAACTTATCCTAGAGGAAGCTCATTAAAAACAGATTCTCTCACTGATTTCCTACTTATAATTATGTTAAAAGATCAATCAGTTAACCAATTTTTCAATTCAGTGTAAGCCATACTAATTTTACTTCTTTCCATTTTAAAATAAGGCGTGTGACTGTTGCATGTAAAGCCTTACAAAATTTCATTATATAAAACCAATTAAATTTTATAAGCAAACTTGTAATATTAATAAAGATATTAATATATATTTAATCTGAAATAATTTTTGTTTCTGCAAGGCCACATTTATAACTTCCCTTTTATTAAAAAAACCCAACAGATTACTTTCTATGGTAGCATAAATGGGATTCCAGATTTAGCTATAGTGTGAGAGAAAGATGCCAACCTTTGTGATAATAAAGGTCTGGGTTTTTTCGTACCTTCAGTTGTTCTGTGCTTGCCTCTGGTGTTTGGGCAGGACTCATCTCACACACCCTTGTCTGTCTGACTGGTCAGCTAAGCTAAGGTCCTCAGCCAGACTTCTCTGTAATCATTGCAGCATGATGGGTAAACTCGAAGAACAAACTGCTTAAGCAATGACTGAATAAAATGACATGTCATCCTCTCCAGGTGCCTATTTTCCACCACTGATTGCAGGGGTAACTATTTTGACTAGTGGAGGCTAGAAATCTAACTTTTTTACAGTTAAGTTGGGATTTACCTCACCAAATGTGAGTAGAAATTTTGGAAATTTTAGAAACTTTGGTAAGTGAATTTTTAAAATCAACAGGGAAAAATAGACTCTTTACAATACTATTCATTTAACCTACTTTAGATGTTTACAGTAGCTGATTGGCACCTTACGGGTGCCTGTTTTCCTCATCATACTGGGATCCCTGTTTGCTGCCCAGCTCAGATGAGGAAGGATGCCCTGTAGCTGTCTACACAGGATCCCCGATAACAACAGCTGAGATGAACATGGCTGCATGTGTTGCAAGGCAAGTCTGGGAAGATAGGCCAAAGTATGCAGCATGTAAAACAGTTTCAGCTTCTTTGCCTTTAAGGACCTGTAAAAATGTACATTCACAATTAATTATCATGAGATGTCTGTTTAAAAAGGGCCATTTTGACTGAAACTATATATACCTGGTTCTTCTTTTAGAACAATGCACCCAAAAGTGCTTCTGTTCAAGCTGGATAAAGTTGAAAGTTTGGTATACAATGAACAAGTTACAAGATAAACTTCTTGCTTAATTAATATTAACCTTAGTAGAAATAATTATTGTAGTTGATGTCCATGTAGTGAATGTTAGCTGGATCAGACTATCTAGCTGTTTCTATTTTAAAGCCAACCCCACAAGCCATTGATATCTGTCAGGAAAGCTATATAATAAAGAAACAAACACTGCATTATTTTTCAATTATAGTGTGAGAATAATTTGCTGTGTATGTAATCTCAATGAACACAACTTGCAAGCTGAAATCAAAAAGTGTGTCTACATTCTTTCTGTTTGCATTGATTTCTAAAGAATTTTCATATATAAAGACATAAATATTTGTTTTATATAAATATATATTTTCAATATGGTGTAATAAGGAGACAAGATTAAATAACTTCTCTTTATCTCTGAGAAGTACTGTGGAAGAAGTTTAAAATTATCCAGCTGGTGACTTATTACATTCAGTCAGAGACCCTCTCTCTTAGCACCTTGGGCCCCCAAACATCAGAAAGAGGGAGAACCATAGAATAACGTAAATGTTTAGATCTTGGAGATCATCTAGTTCAACCTCCTGCTCAAAGCAAGGCTAAGTTCAAAGACTGAGCTGACATTCAAGAATGACAGCTTCTCTGAATTGCTCAAATGAAGGAAAACGGAGCCAGAATGACAAGCAATAAACATACAGACCGAGAAAGGATCTGGGTAAAGCATGAAAAAAGTTAGTGAAGAAGGGCAGAAATCAGATGGAGATGACTGTCTTTGGCTCTACCACATTTGTTAGTCACTCACTGGCCACAGATCCAAGCCCTGTGGACTTTTGTATTCCCCACACTTCTCTCTGGACTGATCTAGGACCTCCCATTTATGTAATCATCCTTTATTTTGGTTACACAGTTGAATTACTCTGCAAGAATCTTTCCATGTTCTTTTAGTAATTCCTGATACTTGTTCTTGAGAACATTACATGTTAAAAAGCGTGAGGCTGAAGAGCTATGCAAACGAGCAGCTGGATCTTCTGATACACTATCCCACTAGGATCATATTTACAAAATAAAAAGGAACAAGTTTCTCCACTGGTCATTCCTTTTTTTGTTCCTTAAGAAACAGGTAAGGGTGTCTTCTGCACTACTTCAGAGCTATGATAATGTTATACTGCAGCAGAGAGGCACTGCTTTGGCCCCAGATGCCTAAAATAATCACATTTATTGAGAACAAGCAGTTCAAAATACAGAAGTTATTTCACATGGATAGATGTTGTCTTTGTACTGGCAAATGCATTTAGTTAAGCTATTAAAATATATGCAGATAATACTGTGGTATTTCCCATAATCAGCAAATATTTCTCTGATGCTAACTAATCCCTGAGGTATTACTTAATGATTTTTTTTATTCTTTAAGAAAAACTGTATTATTGTTATTGCTATCATCATCATCATCATTTATCCTTTTAAAATATTAGCAAACTTTCTGCTAGGAAAAAAACAACTCTGTGGAAATGGAAATTAATTGATAAATGAATTTAAAGATGATTAAAATATTTTCTCAGAGGTTTTAATTCTGTTCTTTAATTCATGCATACAGAGGCTTTTTATAATTATCATAGGATCTTTAGAAGTTCTCTATCTAGAACACATGAGATGCAATAAAAAATGCTTACATTAGAGAAAAAAATATTCTAAAAACTCCATTAAATATAATTTGTACCTAACTGAAATATAGACAAAAATAAGGTGACCCTAGGAATGTGTGCACAGAAAGCTTGCCTTCTTTAAGCTCATGGTAATAAAAGGTACAAAATAAAAAAAAAAAAAAAGATTTTTCTCGTTTATCAAACAAGAAAACTGCAGAGTATGTTTCT
>KZ505963.1:340186-393506 GCA_002844005.1 Limosa lapponica baueri | reverse complement strand
GTAATAAAAGGTACAAAATAAAAAAAAAAAAAAAGATTTTTCTCGTTTATCAAACAAGAAAACTGCAGAGTATGTTTCTTATACACTGAAATACTGTTCCAAGTCATGACAAATATGGCTTTGGAAAGCAATTTATTTCTTTTAGAAATCTGTTTTGACACACTTGGGAGTCAACTTGCAGAGTTTGTGCCTGACAGCTTTGGCTTCCATGTCCTTTTTTATACTGTAATCTGAAGGTGACACAGCAAAGGTGTATGTATCCTGGTGTTGCTTTTGATTGTGTTTGAATTATGAGTCACCTAAAGGCTTCCTGAGAAGGGAAGTGTTATATTTAATAAATTTATGCTCTTGGTTTATAAAAAAATAAAAAAATTTGAGCATTACTCATAGAGGGCAAGTGTAGCCATTATTAAAGCCTTTCTTTCCTTTTTAAGAATGTAAAAGAAAATTGTCTAAAGAACTGTACAGCGATAAATACCTCATCTAGGAGACTAATTCAGTTTCTGCATTTTTACTGGATAGGCAAACCGTAGGAGCCAAGAGAGTTTTGTAGCTTTTGTAAGTGGTTTAGGAAGTGCTTGAAAATCACATCTTCCCATCTTCCCAGTGCTGTGTCTCGTGTCTGTAGCACAATAGATAATGTACTCACTTGTTTCATAGTGTATTAGCTTACTTTATTACTATAAAATATTGCACTATATTACAAATCACCACGTCACAACGTCTACACAATGTACTTTGACAACAGATTTGGAAACCCAACAAATGTTGTTTAATAGGACATTACATTATACTGAACCAACAGAAACATTGTCAACACATTTAGACTAAACTTTAGACATGCCTCAGTACACAAGCACAGGTTGAATGGTACTTTTTTTAGAGTCCAGCTCTGTAGTTCTCCCTCCTTAGGTTGAGAACTCCCAGATCTCCTCTGAGGAAGGCTAGATTCACTCAGAGCCTAGACTATGGGCAATTAGGAAAAAAACAATTTTCTTCATGCCCCAGTATTGCAGTAGGTTCTCCCAGGTACCATGCTTGGGAGGTATTTGGCTTCAAAAGATGCCATTTTTCACTGAGATACACAGACCAAGATAACCTGGTTAGTTTTCTGATAATACTGCTTGCAAGAACAGAGGAGAAACTTCTCTGGCCCGATTCCAGTGTAGGCAAGCCAAAAAGTCTGTTTTCTCAAGCAAACTGTTCTTTGATTAGCATTAATTCATTCAGTAATATCGAAAAGACTGAAATCAGGCTTCAGTGCTGTCAGCAGAGCTCTTGGGTTCGAGCAGTGACGAGGGCTGCAGCCACCAGAGACAAACGTGCCCTGTACTCCTCAATAGAGACAAGTAGCTGCCTGTCCTGAAGGCAGAGTTCCTGCAGCCCTGCACAAAGCCTAGTTGTGTGGCAAGTCTCTGTGTAGACTTAATAAAGATAACATCTGACTGCTTACTGTATGTAGCCTCATCTTGGGCATAAGAATTTCATGGCAAAATAGCCACTGGAGCGATGGTAGTTACTTCTTTATGACATGCAATGATAAGAATCTATATCTATACAATTGTATTTCTGTTTACTAAGAGGTCTTCTAGAGGGACCTGTTTCTCCAGTGTGCAAACTCCTCTTAATGTCAACAAGTCAGGCACACACATCCCTAGGAGAAGTGTCCCCATAAATTTTAATAGAAGCACTGTTCAAATTTAATACAGACCACATAAGCCTACATTAGAAAACAGTTTCACCAACAATAAAAGTACTTTTGAAACAAAATGCTTGCTAGTAGTCATTAAAAACCTTCTATGCAATATATGTAAAAAAGATTTATCTAATGCTTTGCAAAATTATCCACAAATGTACCACACAGTGCACAAACATTAATAAGAAAGAAGCAGCAAACCTGTAACACTACCACTTTGAAATGCAATGCAATTAATACTACTTCCATTAATACAGTGTAATAGCTACTAACTATTATTGATGTCTATTTTTTCAGGAATCCATATTCATTAAGGAGGTCTATGGTTTCTTTTTCTTTTATTCAGAAATATGGAAGCAATTGCACACTGTTTCACTGCTAATCAGAGCTATACAAGAAAAGATATGAAAGTCTCATTAGTGTGAATTTTAGGATAACTGGTCTTCTGCCATGACTCCCTCTGTTCAAATTTGTCATTTCCTGTGCTACTGAAAGGTTACCGTTTCTCTTACTAACAAGATTTAGATTGAATCCCTTCATAAACTAGGCTATCCATGTAACATTTTTTAGTTTATCTACCATAACATGTAAACTATTTATTAAAATAGATTTCATACCATATGATTACAACAAGAAGCTTAAAAATATTTCAAGTTAATCCAAAGTATAAAACAGTCTCAATGTGTAGGACAAAAAAGATGTAAATAATTTGAAGGGTACTAGGAGATCATACATCTCACAGCTAAAAATACAATACCCTGTAAGGTGAGACATGCCTTGTAAAAATGAATCTAGAAATCAGTGTTTCCAGGAGTTATGTTAATTGAACAGCAGTATTTCTTGCATGGTAACCAGTATTTTCTAAAAGCCTTTCAGAGATTTTATTTCTGGAATTAACACAGGAAAGACAACTGCGCCTCTCACAAGGCTGTTATGAAACTATCTTGCCCAAAGTACTGATTTCTATGTAGGAAAGGTAGGGAGGAACAAGTGGCCAAAGCTGGGTGTGGGGAAAAGGGCAACATGACATCTAACAGCAAAGTCAATGAAGTGGACAATGTAGCATGACTCACAATATTTTTGATCATTAAATATTTTTGGCATGACTAGCTAAGAACAGCAACAAAGACGAGAAAAAAAATGAAACAACTCAAAAGCCAATATGAGAAGGATACATTTACAGAAAACTCATGCTGAGGAAACTGTTGAATTTATGATGTCATGTAAAAACTCATAATTTTGAGATGAAAAGGAAAAAGGTCAGCTATGGACCTTTGTTTTCCATCAGTTTTAAAGCACAGACCCAGGAACAACAGAGCACTTCACAGAGGGATGGCAAGGTAAAATGATATGGTAAATTGGAAAGAGAAATTTGAAAGAGGATGTTTTAGCAGCATGTTAGACAGAAGAAATTTATGACCTTGAGTTCTAGGTATCAATGGTTCACATGGTTCACTTCTAATGGGTCAGTGGTTCGCTACTAGGTTCATGTGCACATTTCCTTTGTGGGATCAAACGACCCTTAAACTCACAAAGAAGAGATATAAGTGTCATTTAAGAATACAGCAGAGCTAAAAATGCAGATGTTGACAACTGGATCTAAGTTCCTCTCAACATCAGAATACTCTCAAGAAATGGGAGAAAAGGGATCAGGAGTAAATATACAGTTGGAATAACTGTCTGGAGAGGAGAAAATATGGCAGGAAGCAGGAGAGCTATCAGACCTTGTATCTCCCTATATCTCGTCAGAGACAACAGAAAGAAGCATACCTTCACGAACAAATTAAGTATGAACATTTAGAGTACCCATAAGAAGCAATTAAACCAAGACTGGGTTCCTTTAAGAAACAACTAGAAGGAAAAAAAATCACCAGCGACTCAGCAATGTAAAAGAGTAAAGACTGTAGGATGACAGAAAACCTCCATAAGTCCCAAATCAAAAACCTGCACCATCCTTCTAACAATTTCATTTCTTCAAACCCACAGTACTGTTGACTAGAAAGTCCTGAATTGGGGATGAGCAAGCCATGAGACAAAGGGTCTCCAGTTTGCACCCTTAATATTTTGAATGAAGAACTGCAGAAGCAGAGTCAAAGCTCTAGAGACCTCAGTGGTGGGCTGAGGTCATGGAACCAGGAGACCAGAACTGCCTCAGCCAGACTAGTGTCAGCAGGATGATGGTGCTGCCTGCCGTTTTATCTTGTGCAACCTTCCCAAGGGAAAGGACAACTTGGAGAAAAAGAAGTATAAGCTTTCCTGACCAGAGGAATTGAAAGACATCTTATAGCAAGCCTGGACAAAAAATTAAATATTCATCTCTGTGGTAAAGAGGGCAATCTAAGATCAGTCCATGGAAAGGGCACCAAGGACGTAGTTAGTATTGCTTCTATTGGAGTCTGCTCGTTTTGAGGGGCTAGGTTTATTCACCAGAATATGCAGAGATGTTTTTTGTGAAATTTCTGGATGTTTTGGAAATTGCAGATGCTTCATGTGATGTACTGGTATCTGTTTGCAGTCTTAAGGAGTTAAAAACTTCTACTGGGGTTTGTACAAAATCTGAGAAAGATAGCAGGAGATCCTTTTATTCTCACAGTTTACATCTACATCATTAAATTCTCCCTCCTTCTCTTGACTGTTTGTGCATTGTGTATGTCCCACACTATATCCCATATAGTGTCAGGGGGAAACTGTCTGCTGGCTTATTCCAGTCCCATGCCTGGAGTGAGCTAACAACTAACCACTATAGACAGTACATCAGTTTTCTGGGCCTGTTTTGTACCAACAGTCTCAGTTTCTCAGAGCTTATTTGGATTCCACCCTTATGAAATAACCATCTGATGTAGGAACTTTGTCAGGCTCCCAATTTTTGCATTTAGTTTTAATGTTTAATTCACAGCACTTGTTTAGGAGTTGCCATGAATCAGTCCTGGGTTGTCTTCAGATTTCCTTAACAACAGTATTTCAGACATAGTCTTGATGGATCTGCATGTGAATGTGTTCTTTTTTAGATGGGAACATTTCTGGGGCTGGGCTGCTGTCTATAGGTTTATATATTTCAAAGGTACTTTCCAAAAGAGATGCCATGCCATATGTCAGGTATTTGGATAGCTCATTTAGTAGAACATGCCAAAACCAAGTTTTAATATCCTAATTAGTGAATATTTTGCTCTATATAAATTTAGTACATACTGCTTCAACCACTTAAAGCTGTTTTTCAGTAGTTCTGGACTAATGCAGAATTTCTACTCTATCTGCTTTCAGAAAGACTGATTTTTGAGGGCTCTTCCACACAATTTCAGCGGCCTATAGTCGACGCAGACTGCTGCACAAGCTGAGGGTGAAGTGTGAAGGCTGAAACAAAGCTGGAAAGGGGTAAATCTGTTTGGGTAACAAACAATTTCATATCTTTTTCTTACCTTCTTTGTTTCTGCTCATTTTTCCTCTTTTTTTTTTTTTTTTTTTGGCAACACTCTTCCACCATCTTCTCCTTGCATTTTATTTTTTTTCAGTATGAACACTTCTGTCAGCTTATATTAAACAATGGAAACTCTATGGCTGGTCAGCAAAGAAACTGAACTAAGCAGAGCATCTGTGTTTAGCAAAGAACCTGACTAATAAACAGAAAGAAAATTGTAAGATCTCTAGCCATAGAGTTGTTGTCTAAACAAGTGCTGCTTAGCATTTTCTTAGATATACAATGATATTATTTCCACAATTATTATTTTTTTAACTTGCAAGTAAATTACTACTTCTGCTTTAGAAATTTTAAAATGCGTACACTATAAGGTGGATAGTACCCCATGACAAGTCTCTGTTTGGCATTGTTTCAGATAGTTTTCTTTAGTGGCCTCTTTAAATTTGAGTACTGCTATTCTCTCCAACTTTTTGAAACATGCAGACCTTTCCTTCCCCTGCATACTCTGGCTGCTGACTTCCAAAGCTTAAGGGACAATGGCTTTTTAAATGCTGTTGCACGCATACTATATACATAGGAGAGAGTATATTTTCCTGTAGAAGATGATTTTTTTTCCTACAGTGAGAATATATCTCAGCCAATGTCAATCTGTCTCTTGTCTGCAATGCAGGTAAGATTGCTGGATGAGAAAGAGGAATTAAATCACTTACAAAAAATGGATTTGCCACAGTGAACTATGCAGTCAGGCCACATTCCTATCAGAGACAGAATACATTACAAGGCAACACACAACCTTATGCAAAACACAGTCTTCCTCTTCCACAGACAGGAATAGTACTTTGGTCTTAATCTTAAAAATGAGATGCTAAAGACAGGATGCATAGGGTAATGATGGAAAAGCATGGTATTATTCAAATGTCATTACACATTAAAAATAATAAAATAAAAATTGGATCCATGAGTAACGAGAAAGTATGCCTTGTTTCACCAGTGTCACAGACTAAATATTTTAAAATCATAGCAGGTTTCTCTAAGTTTTGTTTTGTATTCAGATTATCTCACATGACCAAATCTTATCATCTGTTTCTTATTCATAATGTGTGGGATAGACACATACACCTAAAGCAGTCATCCTCAATTCCCTTTATAGTCAGTCAAGCAGAATATATACTTTTAGGGTACACTTGACTTATTTGAAACATCTACATTGGAATTACACGAATCACACCCTAGAAAGGCCTATTTCTGCCCAGGGACTACAAAAGGAGACCTGACGACTAGCATAGATATTATTACCTGCATTATAGATATATATACTTGGTCACATGGATTCCCTTTTCCTATGAATTTATGATAAAAAAAACAGGTTGTCCCCTTAAAACAGTTCTCATATTTCTATTAAGCTATGATTTAGCCATCTCAGGTAGAACAGGTTTGTCTCATACACTGTATTTTTTCACTTGTTTTGAATCACTCAAACAAATGAGCCTTGCCTTTAATTTCAGAGTCCTTGCATTAAGGTATATTCCTTATTTCTGATGCACAGAAATTTCTGATAGTAAATTTTCATTTGTTCTGCATCATCCCATTACGTTTAATTACTTTGTAGTACTTCCAAACAGTTGTTTTAGTCTTAGTCATTGTTTTACCATGAACAAAACATGCTCTTGTTCCCTTCTCTGCATTCTCTAAAGTGACCAACCACCCTTGCCCCAGCAACAGAGGGATAAGACTCAGGAACATGTTACTGCATTTGGACCTAGTATTTTGTGTCAGCTGAACTAGGGTAACTATCTGTACCTTCATGCTTGGCCTGACAGAAGACAAGATGGTGTAAATCTTTAGTGCTTTTATTGAGGGTTGAGCTCAGTGCAGCATCTCCTATCTATCTGCCACAGCAATGGGTGGAAAATAGCCACAGCTCAGTTAATGTACCAGAACTTGTTAAACTATCATGTTGATCAACTTGTTTTGATCATGAATCGATGTTCTACGAAGAAATTCTCTTAAGAGAGAGGAATTACCCTCATGGGCTTGAGTATGTTGCTGCTTCAGGGTTTTTTTCTACTGTCCTGCACTGATTGCTGAAATATCTATTTTCCTGTCTATTATTACTCAGGCTTGTTCAGCTTACTGGATTTCACACTCCACTTCTCTCTGAAGATTGGTGTTCTGAATTGTTTTCCTCTAGAGGGGGATTAGCTTGCATTTTTCAAAATAAAAACCTATCTTTTGGGGTTACATTAACCCTTCTAATCCCTTTTATACTCTCTTTTTTTTTTTTTTTTTGCTATGCAATTCTCCCTAATTTGTCAGAAAAAAATGTTGCTTACTCCACTGTTCTAGATTCTTAATGGATGTTAAATAAAACCAGATTTAATACCAACTAATATAGCACCTGTGCAACAATTAACTTTCTCCAAGTTCATATACTATGGTGACATCGTTGGCCTTTACTTATCACTCTTAATTAGGCTTCATTCCAAACAAATGTCAGATTCTGTCTTTTATAAATCATTCTTTCAAATACAGGTATAAAAAAATACTTTATTGACTACGTGAATCTACAGATACTTAGAACACCTTATGTTTATTATTTCTGCAATTTGATAAAATGTTACTATATTCCTTGTTCTAAGGATTTGGCATACGCAAACACTAAAGCTTCACTTTCCAATCTCTACTCTTCAGAAGGAAAGTAATTGGCATTTCTGTATAGAACCCTTTTTTCTTTTGAAGCACAAAGTAATGTACATTCAGTGACATAAGAATGCCTTTAGAGAAATGAAGATCTTTAATTAAAGAAATTCAATCATTACTCACTTCAGGTAATAATAAATTGTGACTCATCTCAAGATGCTCATCTCAAACCATCGAAGAAAATTTGTTTGGCTAAAATATTAAAAGCTATGAAATTACTGTCAAGGTATTGCAACTTCTTCTGTTCTTATTGCTTCCTTACAGATAAGTCTTGACTCTCCCCTTCCAGTGGTATATATTCAAGCTTACTGTGTCAGGCTGGTCAGAGAAACTCAGTTGCTAGAAGTTATTTTTTTAAAATAGAGAAAAATATACTATGGATCTTTGTGATCAAGAAAGAAACAAACCAACCATTGCACAATAGTTTTACAGTGAAGGAAAAGGAGGCAAAATAGCTTATCAAAACCAGTAACCTTGTAAAGGGATAACAGATTGCTCTGATTTTGATCTACCTTAATGAGTTGATTTATTCAATTACACCTAAAGCTTGCAGCACTGCTTTGGGACTATAAGAGTTTGCTGCAGACACATAAAAACTATTATGGAGTGAAAGGTCTGGAACTTATCTAATTTTACCCTTATACAGAGGTGGGACCATTGACACTCAAAACACAAAAAGGAATGCATGACAAACTGTTAGATTTTGCCTGGGATACTTAATTGCAGACACACTTTTCCAGAACCAATGGTGTTACCTCCCACAACATGGAAATTAATTTCCAATCCAGTACACAAGGATGTAGTGAGTATATGTATGTCTTATGGTTTAGAACCTTTTACACACATTTTTGTAATTGTACAGACTTTCCAAACTTACCTCCTCTATGGATAATCAAAGAAGTTTCACTTCCAACAGGACATTCTTTAAGTATATCCACTACTTCTGCATGGCTCAGGTTCTGTACATTCTGCTGGTTGATCTCAACAATGAGGTCACCTTCACACAAACCAGGACATCCCTGAATGTCTAGAATTTGCTTCACCCTCTGTCCTGTAGGACTGTCTGCTATAGTGAAGCCAAAGCCCTGGGCCCCTTTCACAATGGTTAAGGTCATGAGTTCAGCTTGGGTGGCCCCAGAAGAAGCCATTGATACATTATCATCATGGGCAGGTGGTGGGAATGTGCTATCAAGCTGACTATCTGCTGGAATGGAGTGCAAGGAGTGTGGTGGTCGATCTGTTACGTCTGGAACAGACTGAGAAGTCCTAGAAATGTATTCCAAATAAGTTTCATAGTTATGTCTTCCATTTACCACTACCGGAGGCCTCTCCATTACTGCAAGGGGTGGCACCATGCTGTTGGCAGGATCTTCAGGATCAAAGGGCAAAGGGTATCCACGACATAGCACCAAGTTGACACTCTGACCAATAGGAACAGACTGGAAGAGTTTGACTACATCTGCGTGAGTATGTCCAAGGACACAAACTTCATTAATATAGACAATGACATCACCTAGAAAGAGAAGAAAAAATAGTGACAACATGAGACAACTTCAGTTATTATATATGCAGTGATTTTTTTTTTTTTAATGAGACAGAAATCTACTAAAAATAAATTAGATCAACATGCTGAATCAAATGTAATACAAATAGAAAATAACAGTACTATTTCTTTTCTGTGGAAACTCACAGCGGGAGAATTAAGCTTGATCCAGACATACACATTTTCTTAACTACTTTTCAATGTAGTCCACAGATTACATTTTTATAAGATACAATGGAAGTTTATTTGGAGGGCTGGCTTTCAAGAAATACCACTGTTTGGTGAAAAGTAAAAGGAAAAATAAAACGGAAATAGTAAGTACTCATGGACTTAAGAATTAATGAATAGGGATGCAAGACTGTGCACGCATGTGCCTAAGGAAATACTTTTTGCATTGATCATGATATTGACAGTTTCCTACTAAATATCATTACTTGCCATCAGACATCCAGGATTACTACAGTCATTTCCTATTCTAGACATGAACTAAACTGTATCTTGCATATTGTAGGGATGTCTAGTGGTATTTTGTTGTAGCCATGACGGTTCAAGGACAATGACAGGACAAATTTTATAGCTAGGTATAATAGCTTTTTATTAAAATAATCTAGGCAAATGTCTGAAAATCAGTTTAGTATTTCCAGCTGACCCAGCTGGTCAAATAAAAATAAATACAACACCTTTTCCACCAAATCTTTTCCCACATATATATAGTGCTACCAGCCAGAGCATATATGAAAGCATAAGTCAACAGGCTATTGATGGGTCTCCATATTGCTCACATACCAACCAGCTTCTGTTACTGAAAATTTCAGAAATAAATTCAAGTTCCTTCTTGTTGTTAGAATGGATCTCTATATTTATAGCCATAAATATTTTTTATGGTACTGATAAGATGCATGTTAAATTAAAAAATAATAATCAGCACAAATGATATTCAGAATAGTTTGATGACCCACAGTCAGTTTCCACTTTAATAAAAGTTTGCATCTTTATAACAAAGGAGAAGGATATTTGGTTAGAGAACTCCACAAGTTAAAGTACTTTTCTAAGTGAAGATCGCCTTATTATCCTACCATTAATTAGGAACAAGAAACCATTTATGCAGACAACGCTGTGAGGTGTCTACAAGGTACACAGTTCAATAATTGACTTATCATAACACAATGCTTTTTAATGGTATTTGAAAATTCAGCAATAAAATTAAAATGATTTAGGGAGGATGAGGTGGTTTGTGTGGAATTGCTTGAAGTGTATTTATGAAATTATGTCTCTCAAGTACTTAAATCAAAAGATCTAATCAAGCGAAGTGAGGAAAAAAGAGCATCATCAAGATGCCAGTGCAAGGGCTGTTTCTATGTGACAATGAAAGGCAAAGGCTGTTTCTATGTGAAAACGAAATGGTCAATTCCCACATGATCAGCCTGTCTAACAGCCTGACAGTAATTAATTGCATATGCACAAATTGTGATTCAGAGAAAGATTTCTTCCTTGGGTGTCTAGGGAAAAAGTGCTAAGAGAATTTGTTTAAATATTTGTGAATATTATTCACAGAAACCCTAGGAGCTGCAAATACTGTCTTAAACGTGCATCATAAATATATTATAAACTATAAGCAAAAGCAGTAAGATCACTTCATAGGCAGTGCTGAAAGAAATCCAATGCTTCTGTCTCAAGCAGCTGACAGTAAAACAGTTTTAAAAAGTTAAGATTTAAAAGAGAGAAAGAATATACTGTATTATATTATCATGGTAATGGCTGCAATTCATTGTGATTTGCTCATGCCTTGGTATAGAAAGATCTTACCTGCATTCTCATTCCTGGCTTCCGCATTAGCATTGAGGCTGACATTGCTCATAATAGGAATGATACTGCTGAACTGAGACCTCTTCAATGCATGCTCCTGTCTTAGTAGCTTATGCCTTAATAGTACCCTTGCAACTTTTTAATCCTTGCAGTCTTTATTTCCCTGAGTGCTGGCAATACAGATATGTGGTGGGAGGAGACCAATCTGTTTGTTCATCCTCTCTTGCAATACTTAAGCAGGGTGCAAAAGGAATAATGCATTTGTTGTGTTGGGCAAGTAAATTATTGTCTGTTTTCACCCCTTCACTTTATGCACTTTTACAGGACTATGATCTAAACCTTAAACTGATACCTTTGTCATAAATCAGAAAATCAGATAAACAAGTTGACATTACATAGGTCTTCAGTGAAAAGAAATTAGCTTGTGCACAAGGAGTGCAGTCAGGAAATATATAAGCCAAGTAGCCCCTTTGCCCAGTCATTAAACAGGCAAAAATGAGCATTAGAAGGTCTTGGGTAAGAACTCCTTCTTCAAATAATGACCCTGCATTATCAATATTTTTAAAGGTCTCTGTGGTTTCTGAAGTATAACATGAATAGCATGCCTAGGCACACTCTGAAGTCGTAATTCACTCACAGTTGAACCATTTGGGACCCATAATGCTGTACTGTCATATAGAGAACATATGGCTGAAGGTTAAGATGAATGGGGAAAAGGCATGAGTTAGTAAGTTCAACTCAAAGAAATAGCTACAGTGGAGTGTTAAACTGGGAAAAACAGTTTCAGGTCATGAGATATGAATGAGGAATAAAACGGGTTAATTTCAGATATCCTTCAAGTAAATCTCTGTACTGTAGGAGTTTCTCCAAATCTAACTCATTTTTCAGGCTGAGGTCCTCATTGCTGACACAGAGAGAAGTACCCAGCACTTGGTAGAAAAAGAGAGATAAGAGCATTACAGAGCCAGTGCCATGCTAATACAAAGTTCAAAACCTCCTGAAAGGAAGGAAAACTTCCTGAAAGATTCCTGTAGCGTCTTTTCTGCCTGTTCTCTCCTGCTGCTTCCAATAATAATGGGTGTGTATGGACAAGCATAATAGCGATCCTTTTTATAATTCCTGCCTGACTTTCTAAGCAAGCCATAGTCTGCCTCCAGAAATCACAGTTTCACAGTGAGTGGGTATCTTTGAAGTTATGCAGAACATTTATATTAAGCATCCAACTTTGCTTGGCTTTTAGAATTAAACCTACTAAAATGTTTGGAGCTTGCTAAGAGAATCACAGAATGATTGAGGTTGGAAGGGACCTCTGGAGGTCATCTCGTCCAATTCCTCTGCTCAAGTGTGGTCACCTAGAAACAGTTCCCCAGGATTACAGCCAGGTGGCTTTTGAGTAGCTCCAAGGAGGGAGATTCCACAACATCTCTGGGCAACCTGTTTTAGTGCTTGGTCACCCTTTCAGTAAGAAAGTGTTTCCTGATGTTCGGATGGTACCTCCTGTGTTTCACTTTGTGCTCATTGACTCTGGTCCTATCGTTGGGCACCACTGGAAAGACCCGGGCTCCATCTTCTCTGCACTCTCTCTTCAGGTATTTGCATACATTGGTAAGAGCCTCCTGAGTTTTCTCTTCTTCAGGCTGAACATCTGTGTACTTCAATGTCCTCACTATTGGGTGCTATCCCCAATTTCATCTTCCTCACTAGCCTGTACAAACTCTAGACACACCCCAACCAACCCTCACTTACCTGAGACTGCTCAGGGATGAGGGAGACCAGGAGGGCTGGTCTATGAAGAAGGCATCTGAATGAGATTCTCTAGATGAAGTGGCAGGTTTGATAGATACCTAGTAGAGTAGACATTCTGTTCTGTCCTACATCTCAAACACTATCACAAGAACAGACTCTGCTGTCCAGCAGCCAACGTCCAAATTCTGCATTGAGTCAAAGAACATTAGAGAATACTGAAAGCAACCAAATTTGTCAAGCTATCTTACAATTACCTTTGCTTTACTTAGGAGTCTTGCATTTAACTGACAAATTTAGGAACATAGGACTGGAGAGGACTTCCTGGATGGCTGAACCTAGACCCCTGTTGTCAGATATAACACAGTACACTACACTTGATGAAATTTAATGTCTTCACAGAAATATCCATGAAGACCCAAAATATTTCACTTCTTTAACTAGCTTGTTTTGCTTATTAAAGTTTGCTGATCATTGCATATTTTGTCATGTAATGTAAGTGGACTCAATGCCTGAATACTTGGTTAAAGATTACATTTTGTTATCTACATATTTCAAAGCAAAAACTAGATCTAATCTGTCATTACTTTTTGTTGGTTTAGCAACTGGTGAAGAAATTTTTGAGCTTCAACATCCTCTAATGACAGATTCTTACTTACATTCCTCTCTACATTCAAGTTGCAGAGTCAAATCTGACATCCCAGGGATTTTCTGCAAGCATTAATTCTGCAAAAATACTTTTTTCATGCTTGAAGTGCTTGATCCAAACAGAATCTATTTTATTGATATAACTAATTTCATTACAAATTATCCTAATGTTTCATGTAATGCTACCACCTCTATTTCCCTCCTTTCTGAAGGACCTATATTATTCAGTGACTCCATAGATTGTTTCTGCTATGTTTTTGTTACCCCTAGAATGTCTATATACACATCTTGCACTAATAGGTAAAGTTTCTCCATTTTCTTACCTATTTTCCTACCATTTGTATATAAACTTTGCTTATTTCTTCTTATTGTTTTTTGTGCACTCAGTTTCCTGTTTGGAATTTTTTATGGTGCCTCAGTGAACTGAACTGCCTACTGGACTGCCTTTCTTATTATTTAGAATCCTTTAAACTTCAAATTCTGAGTGAAGAGGAAAAAAATGCAGATTCAATCTTTGCTGTTAATTTATGATCACATTCAAAGTTTAGTAGAAAAATCTCCATTGATTCTGATGGGTTTTGGATCAAGCTCCTAGTATCTTTGTTCCTGTGCTTAAAATATGACAGAATGCTGTGATTTGGTGGGGGGCAGAGACAGCTCTGCTACCTTCCTGCAGCCAGCACAAGGCAATAGCAATGGAGCTAAAAACAGCCCATAGTTTGGCAAGTCAGTGCAGGAAGCACCAGCTCTGCAAGGCTCAGGTTGCATTTATTTTTTTTTGGCTGCATTTATAGCCCAGGTAAACTCGACCAACTTCTCCAGCATTGCTTATTCCCACTTGCATTTCTCAACCATATACTCTAAATTTTGCATATGCATGCTTTGCATGAGCTTCAGAACTAGCAATACATGACTACTTTATTGTTGAAGCTTTCCTTCCACCTGCCCACCCACACTATCTGCTGTGATTACTAGCTATTTCTGTCACTTCTCAGCAGTGACCTTGTCTTCTCTTTCTGCAAAGTGCTGTAACATTGCTGGCAGTGTAGCCTATTAATAATAAATTCAGAGGTGTTAGCGTGTTTCCAGTACTGAGATATGAAACATGAGGGTAATTTTAATAACAACAGAACGTGACTGATGGTCATGGAAGAGGTGAAGATTCTTTAGAGATGAGATATTTTTATATGTGCATGTACAGTTACTAGTAACAGCACCAAGAACTAGTACGTGAGGGATCATTTAGTTGAACAGTAGCAGCCAAATTATGTTCTGAAACTTTGAATCTCAACTTCCTTCCACCTGCCATAGGTGTTAATCCAATGTGGGAATAAATATTTTTTGTAATGAGTAGGTACAGTCATTTCTTTGGATGTAGAAGATTTCAACAGGTTCTGCATAAACAAAAATCTTCTGTTTTCTTGTACTCTGACCTGCCACAGAACCTTGTAAAACCAATTTAGCTCCAGCTGCTAACATCTGCATGGCATAACTTTTGTAGACAAAAGACAAAACCTAGGATCCTGCAGTTCATGGTAGCCTGCTTTATCTTTTTCTAAAAAATTTGGCCCTACTTTTTGTTAATAATCATTACATAAATACACTTGTTTTTAAAATAAAAATTACTGAATTATAATAACTTCTTAAAGGAGATTGCAGTGTCAGATGACTATTGCATATTAATACTGAAATACTTAAAACACCTGCCAAGAAAATAGTAACTTATTTCTTTTCAAAAGGAACATTAAATTAACTGCTAAAACGTATCAAGAATGTAACCTGGGGAGAACTGCATGCATATAATAACCATAGCTACTGATTGGAAGAGCTAAATATAAAATTGACCACTTTATTATTAGCTTTATAACAACTTTATCTGATAGATAGCACTGTGGCAGCCACAGTGAAATGAAAAGAGCTGCTGGGAGACATAACGCTAGCTGCCTCTGCACTCAGAAATAATTTCAGGACCCCTTGCTGGTGAGAACACTGAACAGCCCATTAAAATATCTCTGTTAGACTGGTGCGGAAGAACCATTTCCCAATCTTCAACTTGTACAGAAAGTTTTACCCACGTGCTGACAAACTTTGCAAAGCTGACAAGTAACCCCTGTCCATAGATCCTCCTTTCACTCACTGGACTCTGGGAACTGAGGTTCAGAGGAAAAAAGTCAGGGTAAGAAAAATGATTATTTACTAAATCTGACAAAAAGTGAAAGTGCATTCAGGTGCTCAAACTTGCATTAGACAGGCCTAAATTGTCCTCTGAATAAAAACTGAGCAACAGATGTAAATCAGCTGTTTGTCACATTTGAAAGTCAGTAATTCTACAAAACATCATTATACAAGTGGTTAGCTCGGGCTAAAATCTGTCTCCATCATTGGACTGAGCACCCTGGCTCCACACTTGGCTTCCTCTACAAGAGCCAACAGAAGGATCTGACACAGACACGTGTCTGCAACTTTACCCAAGAATCAGATCTGTTGAGTAAGCAGGTGCCATTTTTATACAATCAATTTTTTAGAACCCATTTTAATTCTACTGTGACCCAATGCACATGCCTAATTAAAAAGCTGTCTATTCAAAATTTTTGTGCTTAACCAGCATGTATCATGTAATTACACCCAGGCAGATGTGGATTAGTAGAAGAAACTATTTACATTTTATTTGTATTTTGCATATAGTGGTAAAAGCTATTTAAATAGAGGCATTTAACTTTTTGGGGGAGAGGGATAAAGTACATTCCAAAAAAATCTAAAGACCTTGATTATTTGCTGATCCAGTAAACATGAAACATTGCAGAATAAAAACGTAAGTAAAGCAAAAGCAAAAGAATACTTAAATGAATGCTCTTCACAAAGTGGTAAAGAGCAAGCAAATTCTCTTCCTAGCTAGGCTGTTTTTCACTTCTTTAAGCATTTGAAAGCATAGCATGGATGCTAAAAACACCCCTTTACAAAAAAGTAATTATTTAAAACATGACAAGTAATTTGGAGGCAAGACCACATAAAAAGAGTAAGGTCCAATTTTGAAGGCAGCCTTTTATTTACAAATTATGTAAGCCTGCTCTGTCCAGGTTCCTCTTGCAGGAACTACTTTCACATCCTGAAATGCCTGGTGTGAATGAACTGCGTGACAAAACATCAGTGGATCTGAAGAGCAAGATAAAAAATGTATGCCGTGTTTGCATAGCTATTTGGGATCACTTTGAAAGGTGTCACTGTGTGCAGAGGCTCATGTAGAAGCAAACCCCCCCCTTTTTTTTTTCCTTCAGAAAAAGGAGGTCAAAATTTACAACACATTTGCTTTTGTGTGCATAACATTTTATTTCTGTACGCAGAACATCACATTTATCTAGGTAATGGATCCCAGGAGGAGGAAAGTAGCCCAGCCAGCCTCCCGGCAGCCTAAAGGCATAAGGGTATGGCAGAGCATGATGTAAATACCAAGCAGCCCCTGTCCCCGCCTGGGAGTCCTGGCAATGTGCCACCTGTCCCCAGTGGAAGACATTTTCAGCAGCATTGTCGACTGCACACCATTGCAACCACTAATTCTTGACATAAACAGCCGGCAAGGAAAGAGGGAGATGAATGAGGTGAGGAACTAGATGGAGCACTTACAAAGAGGCTGCAGCACAAGACAAATGTCTTTATATGCTGAAATATATACGTAACTGGGAATTTTTAGTAATGGGCACTTATATTTTACTTCTAACCTGGAATAATAGAGGTTTTTTCGTTTCTTTCAGCAATGCTAGCACCATGAGGACTAGCAATAACAATTCACATACTAAATTAGTACTTAGTGAAAGTAACAGCAGTTAATTGGACTTTAAAACATATGCAAAGACAGGTAAGTAGAATTAGTCTCCATTTTAAAGCTATAGGGATACAACTTGAAAGTTCATTTTGATTTTAGAGATTTCATGGTTTCTGAGGACACTCCCTGTAACTGAAGTGAGTATTACTGCCAGAACTAGGGCAGTTTTATAATTCTGTTATCTATTTACTAAGACCATCATTTTCAACATTGTTTGATCAATACTCTGCTTTTCTTGCTGTGCTCACACAGAGTGTTCATCCAGGTGCCTAACTTCAGTGACTGACTCTCTGAGACCAGTGCAAATATGATTTCACTATGAGTTAGGTCATTAACTTAATTTAAAGCTAAGATTAAAGGCTTTGATTTATGGGGTGTTTTTTTTTGGAATATTCGTTGTTCAAGTCACATTCTGCTGACCGAGGTCAATAGGAGCTGCCAGCACTCGGCACCTCTGAAAATCAGCATGCTTATTTCAGAGCCAAACCATGGATGTGGAACAAAACACCAGACACCAAATCTGAAGGTGTTGCTATGATGTAATGTTTAGCATTATAATAATATGCACCCAAATGCTTCCCATGAGAAATGTTTACAATTACTGTCATCCCAGACACTGCTATTAACACTATTAATTCACTCGCAAACCTTATGCTGAAGAATCTGATTGTGGCTAAACATCTTGTGTCCTTAATCCTGCCAGTTGTAATGAACTGTGTGCTCATTCACTGCATCCTAGTCATTAGAGCATCTACTCTCTTGCCAAACCAGAAATTCAGAATATCTATTTGTGCGTTCATATTTGTACATATATATAAATCCTCACATCTTGCTGTATCTTGAAATAAGTCAACTGGATTTACAAGGTCAGCACCTTTCAGAGACAGAGACAGATACATCCAAAGAAGCCTGGATTACTACACATTAATGCTTTTATGCCAAAGACAGGAAGCATTTTATTTGTATCAAGCAGAATTCAAATGTATCAAAACAGTGAAATAACTTCCAGTTAAATAAGTGGATTTTTACTAATAATCTACTACGTATAAATACCTCAATGGATTTAAAATCGAATCATCACTCATTCATTAACAAATATCTCATACAAATGTATGGCAAGTATATCAGTAATTTTTTACTTAAGTTTTATAAAAGGCATTCAACATTTACGTTGACACATACTTATCTTATATATTACCTCTATTTTATCTTTTTTGATAGTAAAATCATCAACATAAAAGTTACCTCTACTTCAGAGAGCTTCTCACATAATTTCTATACCAAAAATCTACTAAATAGTTTTTCAGGCATGTATAAATACATTAGGTCCTTTAAAATTGTATGGCAAAGAGAAATAGTGGAGTTCCTTTTGCTTCTCTCAGGTTTTACTGTATTTTTCCAGGTTAATAGAGGGTAATGTATTATCAAACTGACCTTCCTTCCAAGCAAATGTTATCTTAATATCTCTAGAGCCTCTTTCACTGCCAAGCACTCATTTTCAAGGACAATATATTTTTATTCTTTGCAAAACAATTTAACACCTTCACCACTGAATAATTCATACTTTCTTTTCCAGCCCTTTCCTGAATACTACACTGAGTCCAAACTACAAAATTCAGCTTGCATAATAATTTTTTAGTCAGATGAAGGAGGGAAAAATCATTAACAGAAGTCCCACCAAGCCCCTTGTGCTTTATAACCTACAGGAAACTCCAGCCTTATGATGGTCAGGAAAAGGTCACTTTTCACCCTTATAGCTGTATGGCTAAGAATCAGACTCTCTCTTATGAGGATTATCCAATCTCCCACTGGCTATTCTGCCTCCTTGTATGCTTCATTCACCTTCTCTATCTTCTGTTTTGGTTTATAAGCTTTCTGGGAGAGAGACGAGAATTTGCAGTACTCTTGCATGGTTTATAGCACTAAGGAGCCATAGTTTCATCGTGACTTCATTTCCACTGCAGTAAATATTTGAACAATAATAACAGCACTGCAGGGTAAATACTCTATCATTTTCCAGTGCAATCTAGGGGCTCAGTTTAATGCTTGGATCCTAACACTTGCAACAAACTAAGCTGCGTTATGGATACATCAATTACTGCTCAATAGTCAAATCTCAGATTTTGTATCTAAAGGGGCATTAATCCTCTGTTGTGTATGAGAACACACCATATCTTCCTCATTAGAAAATAATTAATTTTCTGGATGTTTGAATTTATTAATTTGTTAATTAGCTAATGAATAAAAGCAAATTAAAATGGGTTATTATGAATGACTGTGATCCCATATCAGACTATTTGTTCAGACTGAAAAAGCAGTCTCACAGTCTGCCTGCCATCTCCTACTGTTCTCACTGTGAATCATCCCATGGGTGGCCTGTAGTTAAAAAGCCCTTCCAAAAATGTTCATTATATCTAATTTTTCCTCAAAAGGCTACCACTTATTGTCATTTGCTTCCATACAATATTTCCATCCTGCCCTTGACGAAGCAGGTGGTACCGTCTCTTTTGAGAGTGTATTGCTTCTGTGTCTGTCAAAAATCGAGAGCAAGTTGTGATCTCCCATCTGATTGGAGACAGTAGCCATAGTGACAGAAAATGAAAAATATATCATCTCAAGCATATTTTATGCACAACGTACCTGCATTTGGTAAGCCTGTGAAATGGTGGGAAATGGGATAGCCATTTCACAAACTTCCTGCTAAGAACTACCTATCTCCTGCATGAAGAGTGCACGAAGAAGGGTAAAAGTACAATATGTTCAGGGATGCAGCACATTAGGGACAGGAGATAACTAAGGATGAACAATGGATGAGCGTGTGTGTGTGCTGTGGGATACAGGAGCGGAAGGAGCAGGAGGAATTTGGGATGTAAATGCCAGCAGCAGAGTGACAGAGAAAGAGGAAAAGAAACTGATGTGTGCTGGGTGCTTTGTTCTTCTGTCTTTAAAAATATCCTAACTGGCTGTGTGTCTAAGAGCCCTGTCCTGCTTCAGGCAGGTGTAAAAAGCCTAGAGTCTATTCGTGAATCCTGCTAAAAAAATGCCTTAAAAATGGATGGCTATTTGAATTAAAACTGCTTTTGTGCTTTTTGCTTCTTATGACAGTTCCAGTATGAAATTATTAATTTTTCAGGCTTGTGTGCACACAATGCTCACACACATGCCCCACCAGAAAGCAATTTCCAGACAAAAAAACACAGAAAGGTGTAAACTGTATACATGTGTGATTTTTAGATATACAGTGAAGTGTCACAGTCATTAATTTCAATGGGGATTACAATCAGAAGAAACTCATCTAAGGTTAAAGTAAAAATTCAAACAACCCTAGGTACAAAAATAAAAGCAGCGTTCCTATTTTAATTCCTTCTGCATTTAGTATAATCAAGAACATACAGGTTCATGAAAATAAACCCAAAATTGTCTTTATGAATCACTGAAACCAAATCTGGGGATGCTGACACTAACAAGAGAGACATTACTATAAATAATATTGTCCTATCAGCAAAGTTAAGCATGGCTGGGTGAATGAATTCAGTGTTTTTGATTTAGTGTGTTTTGATTTCATGGATTTTAAAATGGAGATAGCAGGGACAATGTGCACCTGTTCATAGGATAATTTGCAAAATAGAACAAGCTTTTACCATAATTGAAAACAATGTACTAAATGTTATAATTACAAAATATAATCATAATATTTTTTCTTATTTTATACTAGTGAAAGTTTATATATTATGTTCCCACTTAATCTTTAGAAGAACAAATCAATCACAGCATTTCCAAACTGGCAGTCCTTTAGCTTTTCTCAGCAAGGAATACCAAAACTGTTTATTTCTGACAAATTTATATACATAGGTGAACCAATCAATCAATGGTTTTAATGCCTACTGAACCTGGAATACTGTAAAATACTACTGAAACACTGTCAAGACTGTATCTTAGGGGTTAATAAACAATTGGAATTAAACACTGTGAAGATACAAGTTCTGAAAAGTACTATCACTTTGTTTCCATTGGGAATGAAACTATCCAGTCTTTTCACTATCATTCCAAAAATAAGTATATTATTATCCCACACAACAGAACTATGGTAAAAGCACCACTAGCATTATTATGGTAAGGTGTATACTGATTAACTGGGGACAGTGGAGGAGGTTTATGCAATGAAAAAGTCTGATAGCATGCTGTTAATGTCACTATAGTACAATTACCAACACTACTTCTATGAATTATTTAATATGCTAGGGATAACTAATGTGAAATGCTTCTTAATGTGTTTATATGTTGTTACACAACAAAAGCCATAAAAAGAGATAACACTAATTTTGGTATTTGCAGTGACCATATCCATTTTGGGACTTCCCTGTCCTCCAGGATTAATTGCAAAGACCTGCAGATTAAATGCTGAATACCATAAATCACTCATAGTACAATTCATCTAAAAGGTACTTTTGGATAACAGAGGTATGCATATTTTACACTTACTCATATGGCTTCAGTTGGCTTCAAAAGGTCCATCTAGTCTAAGGCCTGGAGAGTGTGTTTTGGATTCTGAGGCAATCTTGAATTTATATAACTGCAAGCATGGACGTTTCTCTGGTGCACTATTGCTGATAACCACAGGTGGCACATTTTCCTCCAGCTGTGTTCACTTGGGCTTGAAGGCACAGGGCAGCCTTTACTCTGGGAGAGCTGAGACCATCTGCCCCTCTGTCCAGCTTTAGGCTGTTGCTATCACAAAGAGTGCCATAGCACCAGACATCCCTCAAAGCCAGGGTATAGTGGAACTGATAATGTCATTTAAGTGACATGGAAATAAAGAAAAAAGCAAATACTAGAAGCAATGGAGGGAGAAACATTATGGTGTGGAGAAAGTGTAGGATAAATCCCTCTGATACTGGTGGCTACTGTTTCACATGCTGGCCAAAGAAGCTGAATGGCACTTCTGTATCTGCACAGTCCTTGCCTTAGGATTTGCATAATGTACAAAGAGCATGCTACCCAACCTTATTAATGACCTTGTCCTAGCATTCAAAAAATGGTACCATCTTTAAAATGAGTAATGTCAAAGATGAGGTTTAGGTTCAATTGCAAGTCTTCTGCATGCACAGGGAAGAACCCTTTGCATATAACAGACATGTTTCTCCTCCACTGGAATCTGGTCAGGTTCTACTTTGGACTTTAATTTTCCCAACTTAGTTCTTACTCATTCTGCATTTCTTTTACTGAAGGATTCCACCCCTCCCCTCAACTCTGAAAAGAAGTAGAGCAAGTGTAGTTGTCTGTGTGGTTATTTTTGTGTTGTTAAAGGGAATGTGCAAAAGCAAGACTGTTTAAGATGACTGATAATATATTCTTTTTCACTTGCACAAATAGAATCCATTTGGGAAGGACGCTCTCGAGGCATAACAAAGATTTTGAATACCCAAGTAAGACCCAGATGTGCTCAGATACCAACAAGACGTGAAAGAGATTAAAAGCTGTCGCCATTAAAAGAGAAATTAGTTATGTGAGCATTCTGCAATTTCCTCAAATCCCTCACTCTCCCAAATTAAAAAACAGACTTGCTGCCTAATTCAAACACAAAAATATGGGGTGTGCCTTCATCTAATGGCAAATTAATACTGTTGCATCAAGTTGACTGAAATGTAAAGAGGTGAAAGAAAAATGAATAAAAATCATACAAGCTTAATGTGTTTTCTTTCTTTTCCAGCCAAACCAGGATTTAAAGGAACATCTAATTCCATCACTGGTAGCAATATAATAGTAAGGTTACCGTGCATGAGAAATTACTCTGAAGGAGTAGGTTTGATATATAGGCTGTCTCTAAAAGCTGCTATTGCAAGATGCAAACAGAGGTCACAAAGAAGTCATGGTAGCCCATGTCATTCCTAAGATCTTGGAGAAGAACTTGCTGCCACTGCAAGGAGTCAAAATTTTGCTGAAGTCTGTTGAAGCAGATGCAATTATACTGTACAAGGTATAATACACCCCTCTGCTTGTCAACTGGATAGGGCTGCTTTCATGGTATTTATAGGCAGGCTATCAGGCTCTGACTAAATACACTGCCCTTTCCCCTTCCAGTTTTGAGTCACAGAAGGATTGTTTCAAATCTCTTTTATGATATCTATTATATACCCAAAAAAGAAAACTTTCAAATTTGGAAAATGGTGGATTAAAGGTTGTCTACATGCATTAGATGTGTTTGCATTCTGCAAACAGATTTTGGTACAGTCTTTATTGAGATAACATTTTGTACTTTATCCTTTGCTTCAGTGTTTTTGTTCTAGTCCTTCCTTTTTCCTGCACTTGGTATGGCTCTTGCCCTCAGCTGCATTTCAGGAATGTGTGTGAGAGAGAGAGAAAGAGAGAGAGTCTTGATGTTGATTTCTGTGGCCAGTGCCACTCCCGCACCAAACTGGTAGAAGACACAAATCAGGGAAAGCTGAGCTTTTTTTGTCAACCCAAGATAAAGGATCACACAGTAGTCATAGTGAAAGAAAATTAGCTAACAGATACATGCAAAATGAGTTAACTGCTACATGTGGATGTATTTATACATGGGAAAGTCAAAATCCATATCCCTGGGACCAGGCTGATCACTGTAAAAGTGACTGCTCCACAGCATGGAGCCCCTCAGTGATATGTCTGTAAGAATATTTGATATGATGAAACAATATTATAGTTCCTCTACCTCCTCTAGTTCCTAGAAACAACTGCATTTTTTTTTTCTGAAATGGACTAAATTTTATGCTTATTTTATACATATATATAAATGTATATATATGCACACATGCGCATGTATATTTTTACAGAGATACATCTTCTGCACGTCTAACCACAGGCATACATATATAAAAGCAATTCATCATACATATTCAACATTTGCTAGTATTATAATCAGTTTTATGTTACTATCTGTTTAACAAATTTAGATTTATCCCGATACCTGTACTACATGTAATATGCATACCATTGTTTTATAATAGATTATCTCTAACAGACTGTGATTAGAAAAAGTATATATTTGGAAATGTGACATAGAATTGGATGACTCAGGTGAAATTCTGGCTGAGATTATACCTTTGAAAATGTTTGTATAGGATGTTGCCCTAAAAAGACCTGGGGTGCTGTGTGGCCTCAGGGATCTCCAGTAATGCTGGATCACAATATCTATACTTACACATACACTACAAACATACATTGCTTACGATCTTTAAGAAAATTCTTATTATTAGGAGCTTTGGTAAACAAAAAGTTAAGATACAGCTTGTAAAAAGAGGTTATACTAAGAAATATGTGTTTTCTGAGAATTTTTTCTAGGTTGGGGTGTAGGTAGAAGAAATTGCTAGTCTGTGGCAATTTTCCTGGAATAGTTAAATTAAAAAAAACTCTAAAAATTAGAATCATTATGGTTTTGTTTCTTCACTGAATTTTCTTAAGCTCGTATTATTCTCAATTTGAATTTATAAAAAAAAATATTTGCCAACATTTTTTGAAAATTATTACTTCCAGTTGACTTGAAATTACATATATTATGCTCTAACAAAGCAGAATTCATTATTCTTGTAGCAAATGAAATGTTTAAAATATCACAAACCTGCATTCAGAACTGAACAGACTATTGAAAGACAGCATTTACAACACCATATAGCTTAAAATAAAAAATCTATCAGCTCGGCACCTTGAATGGAGTAGCATTTTAGAGGGGAATCATAGAATCATTTAGGTTGGAAGACACCTTTAAGATCATCAAGTTCAACCATTAACCTAGCATCACCAAGTCCACCACTAAACCACGTTCCTAATTGCCACATCTATACATCTTTTAAATACCTTTAGGGATGGTGACACAACCACTTCCCTGGGCAGCCTGTTCCAAAGCTTAACAACTCTTTCTGTGCAGAAATATTTCCCAATATCCAATCTAAACCTCCCCTGGTGCAACTTGAGGCCATTTCTTCATGTCCTATAACCTCCTTGCCGGTAGATATAGAGAGTGATGAGGTCTCCCCTCAGCCTCCTATTCTCCAGGCTAAACAACCCCAGTTCCCTCAGCTGCTCCTCATTAAGACTCATTCTCCAGACCCTTCACCAGTTTTGTTGCTCTTCTCTGAACACGCCCCAGCACCTCAGCGTCTTTCTTGCAGCGAGGCGCCCAAAACTGAACACAATGCTCGAGGTGTGGCTTCACCAGTGGCCAATATAGAGGGACAATCATTGCTGTGACCCAAGTGCAGGAGCTGGCACATGGCCTTGTTGAACCTCATACCATTGGCCTCAGCCCATAGATCCAGCCTGTCCAGATCCGTCCGCAAAGCCTTCCTACCCTCAAGGAGATCAACACTCATGTGCAACTTGGCGTCATCTGCAAACTTACTGAGGGTGCACTTGATCCCCTTGTCCAGATCATCAATAAAGGTATTAAAGAGAACTGATTCCAGTACTGAGCCCTGGGGGACACCACTCATGACCAGCCGCCAACTGGATTTAACTCCATTCACCACAACTCTTTGGGCCCGGCCATCCAGACAGTTTACCCAGCAATGTTTTAGGCCCATCCAAGCCATAAGCAGTCAGTTTCTCCAGGAGAATGCTGTGACAAATGGAGTCCAAGTCTAACTAGACAACATCCACAGCCTTTCCCTCATCCACTAAGCAGGTCACCTTGTCATAGAAGGAGATAAGGTTTGTCAAGCAGGACCTGCGTTTCATAAACCCATGCTGACTGATCACTGACTGATGTCCTGTCTGTGCCACGGTATGGCACTCAAGATGATCTGCTCCATAACCTTCCCCAGCACCAAGGTCAGACTGACAGGCCTGTAGTTCCCTGGGTCATTGTTCTGGCCCTTCTTGTAGATAGATGTCACATTTGCTACCCTCCAGTCAATGATGACCTCTCTAGTTAACTGGGATTGCTGATAAATGATGGAAAGTGGCTTGGTGAGCACTTCTGCCAGCTCCTTCAGTATCATTGGGTGGATCTAATCCAGCCCCATAGACTTGTGTGTGTCTAAGTGGTGTAGCAGGTCACGCACCATCTCCCCTTGGATGACAGGGACTTAATTCTGCTCCTGTTCCTGTCTTCCAGCTCAGAGAACAGAGAACCCAGAGAACAACTGGTCTTACTATTAAGGACTGAGGCAAAGAAGGCATGAAGTACCTTGGCCTCTTCCTAATCCTTTGTCACTATGCTTCCCCCTGCATGCAATAAAGGATGGAGAGTCTCCTTAGCCATCCTTTTGTTGCTAATGCATTTATAGAAACATTTTTTTTGTCTTTTATGGCAGTAGCCAGATTAAGTTCTAATTGGGCTATGGCCCTTTTAATTTTCTTCCTGCATAACCTCATGACATCCATGTAGGTCTTCTGAGTTACCTACTCCTTCTTCCAAAGGTCATAAACTCTCCTTTTTCCCCTGAGTTTCAGCCAAAGGTCTCTGTTCAGCCAGGCCAGTCTTCTTCCCCGCTGTCTTGTCTTTCAGCACATAGGGATGGTCTGCTCTTGTGCCTTTAGGATTTCCTTCTTGAAAGAATGACCAGCCTTCCCGGGTTCCTTTGCCCTTCAGGAGTGGCTCCCAAGGGACTCTGTCAACCAGACTCCTAAACAGGGCAAAGTCTGCCCTCCAGAAGTCCAAGGCGGCAGTTCTATTAATCCCCCTCCTTACTTCTCCAAGAATTGAAAACTCTATAATTTTTTCTGTATATCTCTATAATGCCCAAGATGGCCTCCAACCATCACACCACCCACAAGTCCTTCTCTGTTCAAAACAACAGGTCCAGCAGGGCACCTTCCCTAGTTGGCTCACGCACCATCTGTGTAAGGAAGTTATCCCCAACACACTCCAGGAACCTCCTAGATTGTTTCCTGCTGTACTGTATTTCCAGAAGGCATCTGGTAAGTGGAAGTCCCCCAGGAGAGGGGCTAGCAATTGTGAGACTTCTCTGTGCTGCTTGTTCAATTCTTCAAGTGCAATTCTTATTATTATCCCTGTTTCCCAAAACAATTCAGAACTATTTTTTAAGTAAGTCGGAACTGCGGTAGCAACATTGAATCTCTTATATAACAGTCAACTGCATTTCCTTCTGATGCAATCAAGTTTGGCCTAAAAAATATACTCTATCTGATATACGGAAAATAACCGGAATAAAACAGACTAAACAGATTGCCAAAAACAATCTACAAAAAAACCAAGAAAGCTTTTTTGAAGTCTGAGTAATGATGCTGCCATTCTAACCTGTCTGGAAAATGACCAGAGGTAAAACGATATTATTTTTAACTTCTCTTGTCTATGTTAGAACATATCCCCCTTCAAATTAAAGAACCCTCTAAAATGATATAAAAAGTATGAACACATAAATGTGCATGAACACATAAGTGTTGCATGAATTTCATGTGGAATTTTACAGAGGAATCTAACCCCAAATCCACCTATTAATTAAACAAGATTAAATATATGGGTGATTTCTGGTGCCAGTGATGAGGTCTGATGGGAGGGAGTCTCTGAGCTGTGGCTGGATGCCTTTCTCTCCAGTTGCCTAAGGACGACCTGCCTGAGCCCACCAAGTACCTTGTGGTGCATGGACTTTTCTAGAGGTTTCAGTGGAAGAAAGTCAACCAAGCTCAGTCAAACAAGATGGGTACCGAGTGCCCTGGCTGAGGCTCTGGGCAATATCAGGGGAATAATCCTAGTAACATGCTAGCGAGGGTGGTATGATTAATGCCACCCTGCACATCTTGCATGTCTTTCATTCCCATACAATCTCAATGATGTTTCTATTAAACTATACCCTACATCCCTCCCTTACAAGACACAAAAGCACTTTCAGGTTCCCAGTACTACCTCAATTTCCTCTTTTTCCAGTTTCCCACCTCTTTCTGCTGCCTGCTTTCTTTGAATTGACTCAATGAAAAACTATCAATTTTTCCTGTGTTTCTTCAGTCCTTCACTGTGTTCACTGTGAGCCCCCAGCTCAGCCTTGCCAGCTTCTGCAGAGCTGACAGGTTCACAGGATTCAAAGGTGTGATTTCAGGCCAATAATCATCAACTGCTGATAGCCCTTGCTTATTGAGACTTGCTATTTTGTGTACGTACAGGTAGAATAGAAATAAAGAATAATAGAAATTACGAGTAACAGAGCAGCAGCATAACCCCAGCATGCTTCATGGCTCACTGTTGGCCTATGAATAAATTCTCAAGGGACAGACCTATCAAGAAAAGAAGAGGTGTCCAATATTATCTGACTTTTCCTCAGAAGTACCACAGGTGACGCTCAGTATGGCAAAGTAAGTCCAAGCAAATACTGCATACAATGATGCTGATTTTAATGCAGAATAAATTCGTTGAATACAAAGAATTTTAATTTGCTTTCACTAGGAGCTGAAGAAGAAAGCAATACATCAAAAGGAGTGAAAATGCCAGTGTTTAAAAATTCTATACTTGCATCACTGCTCTCAGACCTTTCTTGCAGAGCTCCTTTTCTTCTTTTCTGTAGTAACTTGCCCTCCCCTCTCCCGGCTCCTTCTACAGGTGCCCACACAGGCTTATAAACACCCACTCTCCAGCCATCTCTGAGCATAAAATTACTGCCTTTTCTCCCTGCCACCCTGCAGAAGAAAAACAAATCATCACATCTTCAGCTCCAGCAAATTCTAGTCTAGTCAGTTTTCTCCCAGGCCTGCACCTAGTCACCCCATGAGACCGATAGCTGAGACCTGGCAAAACTCATGAACTCCAGTCACCAAGAATTTGTGTAGCTCTTGTATAAGTCCTCGCTTATCTGGGCACGAATGGAGGAGTGGTGTTTAGGGGACCCTGGCTCCACCACCACAGCACCAGTCCCCTGTGGTGTCCACTGGAAGAGGAGATGAGGAGAAGCAAGTGCTGCCTGGGCAACTCCCTGCTGCTGCATGCACAGAGCATACAGTAACAGCATTGCATCGGGAGATCCACCTCCTTTCACCAACTCAGAATAAATACTGCACTTATGTGACTGCTGAGGGGAGAAGACTTTTGTGGGGCGGAGAGAAGAAAGGCTGGGTGAAATTTTCCAGGGGCTTCTCGCTTTTCATCAGGATTAATTTCATGCCTGCCTACTGGTTTGAAAAGTGCTCCTTATGTTATTGAGGAATTTTGACTACAGGTTTTTAAACAAACAAGCCATTTTTTAAAATGTCAGAATCATCAATTACAAAGGGGCAGTTGCATAAGTGCTGGAATAAACTTTGCTTCTCTTACAAAGGCTATGTGAACAGCTAAACAGGGTCAGATGAGAGATGCACCCATGCTAATATCCCGATTCCAGCAACAGACAGTGAAAGATGCTTTAGAAGTGAACTCACAACAAAATTGCCTGAAATGTCTCTGTAACCTCCATTAGTTAAAGGTTCACAAAGCTCCTGGAACATGATTTATATGCCTGAAAACGTTTCTTCATCTCCGATTCAACTCTGGATGTTTACTCTATGCCATGCATCAAATGAAAAACTCAGAACACTGACAAAAAATTGATGTACATGCAAATGAGCATAGATTCCTGCTTTAATGTATACTTCACAATTGGACATATACAGTAGTCAGCCTAAATAGCTTAAGCTGAACCTCATTAGGTTTCTCTTCACTAACATTTGTATTTGTTATGATGGGAGTTGCTCACTGCAATAATTATTGGACTTTACAAAGTTCTAAAATAACTATTTCTCCACTTGTATGGGGAAATTCAGGGATCTTAACTAATTTGTTCAAGTGAAATACTTGCTAACTGTGAAGAAAGATATTTCCCATTCTAACTATACAGCAGAAATTGTATCTTTAAAGTCATTACTTAATTCTTAAAATTTTAAAGTGTTTAAAATTTGTTTTAAATTTTAGCTTTAAAATTTATGCTCATAGAATAGTTAAAGGCAAATGAAGAGCTGAATTTCTGAACTCAGATTTCAATATACATAGAGATTGTATTCGATTGTACAAATGTGGAGGCAGAGGTGACTATGTATTTTTAATCTATTTAATTTTTAATACAAAATGAAAAAAATATGAAATTCTGCTAAATGTTTACTTTTTGTGTTGATAATTGAATGGTGTAATAAATTCCTCTATGACAAAACAACAAAATTAAAAGAAAAAAGGTGGCTTGGCTGTATAATATTATATTATTAATTTCATTACTGCAATATGAAGTTCTCACTTTCCCTGTCATCTCTTTATATAGAAAGAAGCTCTTTCCCCCCTCCCGGATCATTCTTCTTGTTAAGCAATAAGATATCATTATTTATTGAATGAAATGGTACATGAGAAGATGATGACTACTATTTTCAATGTATATTTTTGTCTGTTCATACAAATAGCTGAATCATGTGAGATAGATATTAATTACGTTTGATAGGATAAAAGTTCTTTCTGCAACTGCAGCATTTTTGGCAGCCACTGAGTTCATTGCACACTGCTTACTCAACTGACAACTTGCAAAATTTACAAAAATTGTCCCAATAAATGTGAGGATTATGACAATATATTTATCACCTCCTGGCCTAAGTTAAATATCCTAACAGCGGAATCCGCAGATTTTGTATGATGAAGTTTAGATTGAAGAATTCATTTATGGGCTTCTGAGACTTATACACAGTGTTTTAGTGTATGACAGTATGAAGAGTAAAATGGGATAAAAATATCTTAGTATGTGATAATAGACAGGAAAAAATTATCTAACATCTCTTCTGCCTTTTTATTTTGCATACTGCAATATGTACGACACAGTTTTAGTATCCTTGTCTATGCTTTTGGCTTTTATAGCCATGTTTTCCATGGAGTACGACCTTGAATTAATAGAAAAGTGAGGCTGCATGTAGTTGAACAGTTTGCATTCCAAATACTCTCTCTGCTTTTTCACCTTTACTCTTTTGTATTTTACTTTACCATGTTTCTTGATATCTCTATTATCTCATCCTCTGCTAAAGATACGGCACCTTTAAGCACCAGAAGATCTCCATTTACTCTTGTTAGAGAGACCAGTACTGGTGGCTTAGATTAAACAGAGTGTGTATGTCTTGTGTATATGGTTCGTGTTCCATTTGTCCATAAGAGACAGGATCGTTTATATTATCATAGATTTTATCTGCATTATGCCCTCTCTTCCCATCAAATTGCTTCACCTTTGGTTTCTGGGTTAAATAAAAACATAACTGCAGAGAAAATCTGGTCAAAGGTGAAGCAGTCAGATAAAAAGACAGTAAGTGCTGTACATGTGGAATCTGGCATGGCTGGATGCGTTCAGACCTCAGCTGCCTCTAATCAAACATACTCAGCTTCCTAAGGTTGGTGTGGGAAGAGTTGCTTTAATGCCTTAGCCATTAGAACTAACGTACTATATATAAGCAGATCTGCTTACATATTCTCTCCTGCAGAAGACTATGCGGCACACTTACATATTCCAGAACTTCATCTATTTACATGTCCAATATTTTACTGTTTCAAGGAGCAAGCACATATTATCATTCTTAGGACTGATAAACATAGATCAAAATATAGTGTCAACAAATGTGAATTTCTTTCAAAATGAAATGTGCCATAAACCATGTATACTAGGAGTTTTCTCCTGTGTATAAATATGGATTTTATCAAAGAAAAAATGAAATATTGCTGTTCTTTTCAGTTTCCTGCTGCATTTCTGTGTATTATCTGGACTTGAAAAAAATGAGTTTTCTGAAGAAAAGTCACTATAGGAAAGAAAACAAGTTACATACATTATTCAGTCCTAGTATTGGTATATATTTCATGGGCATCAATAATACCTGAACCAAAATATTATAAGGACTGAAGATTAAAATTAATTTATAATTACCAGAATATAGCTGAACTCAACCATCAATGTTGTTGTTTGAATGGTGAAATGAGTGAAAATTAAGCCTATAAAGTTTAAAAGCGTTTTTGTCGTTTCTTTTAAGTGTTCATAAAACCACAAGTGTGAACTTGGAATTAGGCTAGGGGAAACAACTACCCTCAAAATTGTCAGAAAAGGGTTATTATTACAGTAATGAATCAATCACTGCTTGCTATAATAGAGATAAGGAAAAACAAAGAAATCTATTAACATACTCCTCTTAAGGCATTGAATGAGGAATGTAGTTGTTTAAGTAGACATCTAACATCATTTACAATGCCTTGGGCATTTGAGATGTTCATATGGGACTTGCAGGTATGACACAGGACTTACAAGAGACTACTGCCTGAAGGGCAGGAGGAGGCTAGGTGGGGTCTCTGGCACATTTAATGGCACTGGGCACCTATATTTATGCAGCTGAATTGGACTCCAAATGTTGGTAGACTCGGCTCTCTGCTGGAGGCAACCTTTCCCTCTCTATTGACACAGTACTTGGGGATCTATGTTCCTTAATGTGATGCTTTGAACCACCTCAACCCTGAAGCTTGAGATCACAGAATCACAGAATCTTCATGGTTGGAAGGGACCTTTGAGATCATCAAGTCCAACCATTTCTTAAATACCTCCAGGGATTGTGACTTCACAACATCCCTGAGCAGGCTGTTCCAGTGCCTGACCACCCTCTCAGTAAAGTAATTCTTCCTAATATCTAATCTAAACCTCCCCTGCTGCAACTTCATACCGTTTCCTCTGGTCCTGTCATTATTCATTTGGGAGAAGAGGCCAACACCCACCTCTCTACAACCTCCTTTCAGGTAGTTGTAGAGGTCAACGAGGTCTCCCCTCAGCCTCCTCTTCTCCAGACTAAACATGCCCAGTTCCCTCAGCCTCTCCTCATAAGACTTATTCTCCAGACCCCTCACCAGCTTAGTGGCTCTCCTCTGGACACGCTCCAGCACTTCAATGTCCTTCTTGTAGTGAGGGGCCCAGAACTGAACACAGTACTCGAGGTGAGGCCTCACCAGTGCCGAGTACAGGGGCACAATGACTTCCCTACTCCTCCTGGCCACACTATTCCTGATACAAGCCAGGATGGCGTTGGCCTTCCTGGCCACCTGGGCATATTGCTGGCGCATGTTAAGCCGGCTGTCCACCAACACCCCCAGGTCCTTTTCTGCTAGGCAACTATCTAGCCACTCTTCCCCAAGCCTGTAGCGTTGCCTGGGGTTGTTGTGACCAAAATGCAGGACCCAGCACTTGGCCTTATTAAACCTCATCCCATTGGCGTTGGCCCATTGATCCAATCTGTCCAGGTCCCTCTGTAGAACCTTCCTACCCTCAAGCAGATCAACACTCCCACCTAGTTTGGTGTCATCTGCAAACTTACTGAGGGTGCACTCAATCCCTTCACCCAGATCATCAATAAAGATATTAAACAAGACTGGCCTCGAAGATAGAAGATTCCCAAAATTTCTAAATTATGGCAAACTTTAGGGCTAAAAGCCAAGATAGGAGTTGAGATCACGAGTCCCATTTGTACTAGTAACACAGAAACAGAATCATCCCATGAAGTGAAACAGCGTGTGAGGTGAAGACAAGAAGTTCCTAAGAAGCTTTTCTAATTATTCCTATGACTTAAAGAAATTAGTGTCCCTTTTCAGAAGCATTTTGAAATCCAGGTTAGATGCTCTGCTGTAATTGCTTTTCCAGTTTGTATAAATAATTTTAATTGAAGACTTCAAGGGAATAGTCAAATGACGGGCTAAGAAAAATCAATAGCTCTCTTCGTACCTTGAGGAATATTTATGTGAAGTGGAATGGTTTTCAAGTGAAAGATTTGCATGCAGTGCTTAACGAATGCTCAGTAGCTTGATAGATAGGCAACATGGACTCAAGCTCTAACGCTGTATCGGACAGAACAGATAGCGACATATGGATTTTCTGCACCTCAGGGAGAACACAAGGCTATTGAATATCACACCAGTCAACCAAAGAAATCTGACAAGATGCATGCAAAGACCTCCTATGTAGACAGTAACAGCATGTGGTATACAAAACATGGATACAAAGTTTTTAGTCTAGGCTCATCTCTGGTTCTGGTTCTGGTTATCATTCAATCAGTACCTAAAAACCTAGTGAGTACCAAAAGAATAAAAAATGTGAAGAAAAAACTAAAATAGGAACTTCATGAAGATTAGAATTCAGTAACTTTTTGACAGAAGTAGACACTTTTCCCAAGTCTTTCGTTAATGTGAAAAGCAATTTACAGATATTACTATGACCACTGTAGCAAGTTCATTTTTTATGACAGCAATAAAAACAACAACAAAAATATAATGGAAAATTAATATTAGAAAAAATAGCACAAATACTAACAATTTCTAGCAACGTAAGTGCTATCTTCTGGTCTATCTATTCACATGCAGATTTCAATGCATTGCCTACTTTAAAATAGGAAAGAAAAGGGGATTGAAAAAGAATAATATCTTCCTGCTACCAAGCTCTTCATTGCTATTAATATTCATAAAATGCAAGTAGTATTTTTACTGTCACCATGAAGCATTCAAAACCACAGGTCATATCCCTTTCCCCAGCTAAAGTGACAGTCTCAATACATAATATCAAATAAACAGTAAAAATGGCATTTTTAATTTGCTTTCTGTTTGAAACCTCTTAACCTTCTCTTGAAGCCACATAATGTGGTCATACTTCAGAGCTCTAACTCTGTATCGGGCAGAACAGATAGCAACCAGGGGAAACTTCTATAGGGGAAACTATAGAAACTTCTATCTTTCAAAATTTAAGCTAAGATTCGCATTTAGCCTTCTTTTTAAAAAAAAAAAAAAAGATTTTTTCTTTAAAAAATTCATAAAATTGTGAAGTCTAGCAACACTGCATCAGTCTACCGTGTGAAGATTCTCAAAAGTCAGGGTTAATTGTACCCACACACCTCTTGAACTGTTTTGGTATTAGTTACATGAGATATGCAAGCTTTTATGGTGCAAAATATAAAGAGATTGGATGAAGCAGGATGCTTTGTACTGCACAAAGGAAAAAAAAAAGTGAAGTGCAGCCCCTAGATGGCCATTCATCTCAGCTATGAACTAGCAGGGCATCCATTAGCTCCATCCTCATGTAGGATGTAAAGACCACAGTGTTCACATTGCAGTTCCAGTGGCAATGCCCTCCAATCTCCTCTCCTTGAAAAGGCAAATCAACTGTGAAATGAAGGAAGACTGGTTTTAGAAATCCATGTTGAGGTTTTAACAAATGGTTAACCCTGGTTTGGCTCACGAACTGGAAAATGTAACCAGTATCACTGGTGGAAGGAACTGTAGCTGTTGTGGTTGAACAGAGAATGCAATGATTTTGGTTGTACATGATGCAAATGTACTGTTTCTACTGTATTTTGCACTGTTTCCTCAGCTGCCAGTGCTGTAGGGAGTAGGAACACACGCAGTAAACCTGGCCACACCAACTGGCCTAACATGGGTGGGAGAAATTCTCACTCTCCATTATGCCTGAAACATTTTTTGCTATTGCTGTTAGTTGCTTTCCAAACTGTTACTTTTCCTTCTCTTAATTCCATGGGATCCCTAGCAACATCTGAAGAGAGAGAGATCTTCGGTTTTAGCTAGACTGAGATGGGGAGACAAAGGACCACTGCCGGTGTAGATGAAACATCCAAGCTTCCAAACAAAGCAAGGGTACTGAGGGAAGTTGGTAACACAAGCTGTTTTTCTGCCTGCTTCTCCACTTTCACAGACCTGCCATATAGCATAAGCTTGCAGCTGCAAGACAGACACTTGGTGAGGCCTTGGTATATATTAAAAGAGTTGTTTAGCCTGGAGACACATAAGGATAATGAAAAGATACTCCTTCCTTGACAGTCCAATGAGCAGAACAATCTCCCATGTTCCTAATGCAATGCCTTAATTTGGGGAGGCCAGTCTTCCTGGTGCCACCAGATAAGATAGTAACAGGGTGTCAGGGAGGTCACAGAAAGTGTTGTCAAATATTGAAACAGGCTGCCCAGGGAAGTGGTTGTGTCACCATCCCTGAAGGTATTTAAAAGACGGGTAGGCATGGTGCTTAGGGACGTGGTTTAGTGGCGGTTTTGGCAGTGCTAATTAACAGTTGGACTTGATGATCTGAAAGATCTCTTCCAACATAGACAATTTTATGGTTCCATGATTCTAAGTGTGCAATCTCTCCAATTTGCTTACATTTAGAGTAATTAATCTTGAAAAAAACATCATATATAGAAGATTGTTACGGGTCTTGACAGTGGGCCCACGGATAGCAGGAATGCCATGGGTCATTCCTTCCAGTGTTTCTAACAGCTGGCTCATTCTCTTTGAAGATCTCAGGTGCAGTAGAAATTCTGTGTGGTAGATGTGAGACTGACCTCTAGACTCTAGACCTCTAGTCTCTAGGCTTCTTCCACATACAGTTATCTAGAAGTGGTAGATATCTACTCATTTGGTAGGTGTAGACATCTGTCTTGTAGACATCTATTTCTGTTAGCTGAACCTCTTCTTACATTTATGAATTTTTATCTCTAGAATAGGTTAAGCATATATAGTGAAGCTACCACTCCTGAGAGAATAACATCTGAAAAAGCCCAAGTCTGCATTGCTTACAGATGATTTAGCATCCTGGAGCTGGCCAAGTGTATGCTTTGCGATGAACTGAAGAGCATGTTTCCCATTTCTTGATTCACACTGTTGAACTACGACAATTCATCACAGATGTATATACATTTCTGGAAAGTTCAGCCAGCAATGACCCTAGCTATTCATCAGTCATAAGGGTCATCAACAGACTCATTTAATCACTTGTGCACCATGTCTTTGAGCTGTTTCCTGGAAACTTTCACCAAAGGAACAGGAACTTGCTGAAATGCGTAGAGCGAGAATCATTCCTGAGCTTGATTATGTGGGAGCGTTTCAGTTTATCTAGTCCATTGAATAACCTTGAGAATTGTAGAAAAGTTTTTGCCTTTGCAGCTTGAGCTTTTATCTGACTCAGCCGCAGGCCTAAATGTTTGGCTTAGAAGAGCAGTCATTCAAAATCACTCACTGTATAAAAATCTTTTCATGTAGATGCAGTATTTTACCAATGACATTCACTAAGCATTTTAATGGGATACAGGGGCCTCTTAAATTCAGACAGTTTTCTATCGGCAGTGTGAGGCTTCAGACAAGACAAAGTAATGTAACCTCTCAAGAAAGAATGTGGTATCAGCTCCTAGGCTGTCTTGAGGTAGACAGAGATGCTGTGGAGTGTAATGTTCATATCCAGCAGCTTGATTGAGCTCCAAATGCTAAAACATGTCCTAGAAAGGCATTTGCAGTATTATTAACAGCCATTAGCTCACAGATGCTAGATTTACACGAGGGCATAATAACCCTTAGGAATTCTGAAACATCTGGCAAATGGGATCAGGAATGTAATTTTGGCTTTTTTTTGACTCATCCACTGAGATGTGGTTTCTCTGAGTCTGCTTGTGAGGTTTGTTGTGGGTCTGGGACAATTATAGCTACCTCTTACTGCCCAGCACTGGGCATTGAGTGGTGGTGTTAGATCACCAGGACCTTGGGTATCTCTTGTTGCATCTCAGTGCACTCAGTTTGCCTCACTGCTTTAATTGTTTCATAGCATCACAGCAATGCCAAGTCACTGTCAGACAGCTGCTCCCATGTTCCAAGGGATGAAATCCAAAACTGTTTCATTTTGAAACATGCAGGTGAAATCACTGTGTTGTGACCATGTTAAAAGTATTACAATAATGTCTTACACAGATTCACCCCTTTTTTTTGAATAGCATTTGTATCTGACCCCTAAATTAGATTTTGGGCAGAGAAGTAAATCGAAGTTACAGTATTAGTTTTCTATGAGCTTGTTTCTTTAACCATTAGGATAAAATACAGCATTAATGTCTTCAGCCTGTGGCCAAGATCAGGTAAGATGGAGATGGTGCCTTTTCTTCCTTTTTTCCCCGTATCTGATGCAGGTCTAAACCACTAGGATTTTGTTTACCACTTGGCCAAGTATCAGCCTTGCAAGGGAAAGGCTCCAGAGGTGTATTACAGCTGGGACCACCAGCACCTGTGGCTATCCCTTCACAGGTCATAGTGCTACTGTCCTCAGGCTTTCTACTATGATGCCCTACTGCCACAGTATGATATTTTGATCATTTATCAAAGCCTGCTGTGACTGTGATCATAGCTGGAGAGCACATAAATTGCATAACAAGACACAGTTCATGTCAAAAGAATAAATAAAATCTATTTTAAAAGTTCTATTCATCATCCAATGATGCCTACCTAACAAACAAAAGGTACATATGTAATTGCAAATAGTTTTAAAACATAAAATTTTAACAGCTTTATGAACAAAATGCTATTGATGGAACCCAGGAGGCTTTCATATCTCCAGTTGTTTAGATTGTAAAATGGCTGAATAGGGAGAGAAATCCTACTTCAGGAAGTGTGAAAAGGATTAGATATCAGGAAATAGAAGCATATTGCTGAACAGTACTTCTATAAATATTCTGACCTTAAATATCTTTTTTCATTTTACCGTTATCATATTTAGAAATTACTTCAAATGTTCACAGAAACCATGTTAGATGTCACAATCGTTAGCCTGATATTCTCCAATTACTTTACATCAGAACTCTGTCACCCTTCTCAAAAATGAAGACATCTGAGGCCAGAATTTATTCTGAGATGTAATTTTGTACATATTGGGCTCACATAATTATAGAGTGATTATATATTTCAATGTACATTTCTATTTTGTATTCTTAATATAGTTGAATTCATTACCTTGGAAAAAAAAATCAATGTTATTTCTATGTATTTTAAAGCACATTTTTCCTATATGTTTCCATCACAATCTGGGACTGCAATAGTCACCATCAATAGTATTATGACACCCATACTCAATTTCAACATCAAAATTTAAGCACATTGCAAGGATACTATCTTTTCCAGAGAAAAGATCCCCATATGAAGTTCACCAATAACCAGCCCACACTTCAAATGGATTAGCATGTAACTATATTTGAGTGCTGGATCTGAGAATGCTAAACCATGACAAGCAGGGAAAATCTCTCATGCAGTGTATAAGGTGATATGAAAATATTAGGAAAAATGAAGTTCGTGTTACTAAAATCTTCTGAACTTCAGGAAGTCTGTTGTATCCTTTGTTCACTTAATCTGCTAATTTAATTTTGCCTTTGGGAACCAAATTGCATTAAGTTTAAATGGCAAAAAGAATTGAGAATTAAAAAGCTGTTTGACTAATTTTTTTAATAAAACCAATGCCAACAATCTATATTCTACTTCTTTCTTATGTTTCACTTTGTTATATAAATTATCTGTTTATCTATTTGGCATCAGAAACATCATGCCAGCTGTAATATAAGACTTGAGGCAAATTGTGGTGTTTTAAAAATAATGCTTTTCACAACCTTCACACTTCCTACTTGCAAAGTCCTGGAGAGTCCTACAGAATAAACCAGAGTTCAGGGTGATTTATTCTGACATACGTTAGTCCAGATAATTTCTTTGCTACAACAAAAGAAGGGTGAAGAGAAATTTTCAGAAGAATCACTTGGGACTATTCCACCCACGTTACTGGTGCTTCTGTGTGTTTATATGTCTGCGTCCTATACTGTAACACACTAAAAAGATCCTGCTCCTCTGGTCCCTCCACAGTGACCTGTCACAGGCTGGGAAATTCTCTTATCTTCACAGTGACTCTGGCCACCATGAACTTGGTTTTCTGCAGAAATAACATAAATCCCAAACTAGAACTTCTTCTATAAAGCCTTGGTGAGAAATGGAAGGAAAAATTATGCACATATCCCAGTACCAATGTGCAGTCTGACGGTTATCTGAGGAACAAGGACTGCTGGGGATAGACAGTGCACAGCGACAGGGTTGCACGAACACAGGACTACAGACACTGGTAACCAGTTGCACCAGTGAAAATCTCTATTGGATCTAAAGAGCAAAAATCTTCACCATGAGAGTGGTTAAGTATTGGGACAAGAGCCTACAGAGGCTGTGGGAGCTCCATCCTATAAAGTTTTCTGAAGTTCCGTGGATGAAGCCCTGAGGAAACTGATCCAACCATGAAGTTAGCCCTGCATTGAGCAGGAGGTTGGTGACTGGAGGTCCCTGCCAACTGAAATTATTCTATTACTCTTACATTGTCTTCTCCTACAGGAGATGATAACTGGTGCAGAAACTGAGTTCATCTTCCTCCAAAAATGTTTCATCCATATATAGCCCTGATGTGACCCTCCAAACCTTTAAGACAGTGGTTCGCAATCTTTATCAAACTGTGGACATGAAAATATTTCCAGTGGTGGTCTAGATCTTAAGAGCAGGCTTAAATCTCTTCAGAGGAGATTTCTTTTATTTATTTAGTTTTTCACAGATTCTTTATTAGTAGGCCACAAATGCCTACGTGTCCATATGCCACACTGAAAACTCTTATTTTTATGGTTCTAATGAGAACAACATTAGATCAAACTCAACTTTCATTATTTTGCAAAACCATCCTTTCTAAAGAAATAAATTTGCACTTAGTAGTCTATGCTCTCTCTCTGTGTCTCTTTTTTTTTTCCATGCACAGACTCCTCTTGAGTAAACAGCCTATAAACCAAAGAACATCACATCCCATTTTTATGAGGGAGAATGCAGAGCTCTTTTCTCCCTTAAAAAATTATGAAATGGGAAAAAATAAGCTGCTTGGCATTACCAGAAAGAAAAATGACAAGAAAGTTTTATCTGAGAATTTTATCTTATAGAGCAGACGTGCTACACATTAACACAGAAAGTAACATGAAAAAATATATGCATTCATGGAAAGAGTGAGACCCAAAATTTATGTCTCATACTACTTCTCATATAAAAGAACATAGGAACCATATTAATCACCTGTTTCCATTTTCCCATCTTGTGCTGCAGGCCCATCAGGAATTACACTCTTCACCTGGAGAAACTCATCCGGCTCATCCCCACCAATGATGGTAAATCCAAACCCCATGTTGCTTTTCTTAAGAGTTGTGCTGAGGAAAGTCCCCTTCAGCTGTGATGCATCGCGGGTGAAGAGTGGTTTTTCTACATCGGTCAACACAAACAAGAAAGACAAAAGTTCTGATCTAGTCACAACACAGCGGGGACAGCAGATAACAATATTGGCTGACAGCAGGTGACAGTGTATGAAAACCAAGGAAATAGAGTGCAAGCATTCCAGGAAAAAAGATTTGTGAGTTCTTGTATTAATACAAAGCTTAACACCTATTTCTTATCTATGGCAGATCAGCCATAAGTGGGGAGTTATAAATATTCTTTCATATTAGAAATACATTTAAAAGTGGGTATTATGTAGCTAAAATAATTACAACAATAAAAATGTTCTGTGAGGTAATTTTAAAACCTCTTTCCTAACCTATAAATTCAGCTTTTCTACAAAGCAATACATTCTCCATAATTTCCCTCCCACCTGCAAGATGGAAAATATGCCCTGAATGTCTTCCTCCATTTGTTAACAAGCAGTGCTAAATATTAGGTGAGCTTTTCTCTCCAAACATGTGGAGTTTTGGCATCCAACAAGTGACACACGTAAAGGCTGTGCAACCTCCGCGTCCCCTCTCGGCGTGCCTGGGTGTGCAGTGTGGGCTCCCGGTGCCTCTCTCCCGCGCTGCGCTTGGTGAGGAAGGGTGGGAGGAAGGTGCAAAGGTGGTGATGGGGGCTGCTGTGGCTACTCCCGCAGCGGTGGGGCTGGGCTGGCCGGCAGCAGGGGGGGGACGTACCGTGCAGCCTGCGCATCCCAGCGGGGTCGCGCCAGCTCTGGGACAGGTCATTCACGCTGCGGGACCTCTTGGGAGCGGGGCGCGGGTGGGCGAGTTTGGGTCTAGGTAAGGTTGATGAGGAGCTTTCTACTGTTACAAAGGAGAAGAAGCCTCATTCTCTCGCTATAACCTTACGTTAAAGTTTATTCGTCTCTACCAATACAGTTTGCTGCATGTACAGCTCATTTTAAGCACATTAATTTTTATGTTACCAAGAAGCTGTATTCTTGTAAACTACTATAACACAGTGCTTGAGGCTTTTAACTTAATTGATGCTTGCTAGATGAGCTAGCTTAGAAACATACCAAACATCAATTAACGGTAATTTAGGGAAAGTACAATTAATTATTTCAGTGTTGCCAACCTCGCGTGCTCAAGAGAGAGACGTACAATCCCAAGAATAGAATTTATGATTTTATTTAGAAAATTATTTTGGGGCTCTTATTGTGCCTTCTCTTTCTCAGCCTTTAGGAAACACTAGGGTCAACTTTTCTGTCTTTTCTCTAAGCCTCTGATGGTTAGAGTACCTTAGGTGGCTCGAGAGTCCCGCAACTCTGGGAGCTTGGACATTTAGGGAAGAAAAATGCTGGAGGATAGGTGATAACGTTGTGAGATTTGGCAACACTATTGTTTTAATCAGACTATGAATAAACCATTGTCGCATAAACAGGAGAGCAGGATCTTTCATCTTAACTAAGATAGCTGACATAGTACTGTACCTCGGAAACCTTGGGCCTGCATAGGCTTTGTTCCAAGTTCTGCGTTGGGCATGTTATGCTGCTGTAGCTTCCTTTTTGCTTCTAGGACAGGGTTTTCAAATTGTGTTCTTCTATTTATGTGGCTGGAAAAAATTTGGTTTTGATTAAAAATTGGGTTCAGCTGGGGAAAATTATCATTTTCACAGTAGGATGCTGTACGTGACTTAGGTGTGTGTGGTCAGTTAGCAAAACCGTTATGAAACCCAATGGGCCTGAGCATGTCCCTTACGCTCCGTACAATTTTGGTGGGGATGAGAAATGCACGATCTTGCGCGTTGCATAATGAACAGCACTGAGAAGTGTCCTATCATTTCAATATGCTGGACTCTGCTACAGAGAAATGGTTTTGATCTATGGGACTACATATTAAATAGCAGTACTGCTGAAGCATGCTACAACAACAGTTTTTCATGTCTTTAGTACAAGCATTGTTCTGTGCATGATTCAAAGGCTCTGAACCAGTTTTGTGCATTATTATTGATTAACTGTAAGTGAAATTACTTAATCACTTACAGAAAAAGTAAAGCCTAGGACACAGAGTGCTTTTATGATTGCAGCTTAGAAATAAATCTAACACAGGAAATAAACCGAGGATGATTTCTTTATAATTTTATGGTATATATCTCCTCAGCTGTTCAGTAAAATGGGATGTTGCAGAAACTAAGTCCTATGGTAGGTTAGAACTACCTAGATAAATATTTGAAATATAAGAAAAGTTAATGTACACATTTTTTTCTTGATGTTTTACATTTCCTACAATAGGCCAGTAAGTACATCTCTGTCATTACACCACTAATTTTCTGTATTGTGTTTAGAACTACTGTCTTAACTAGTTACTTTCATCAATCTTTAGTTTAAAGTATACAGTTTATCATTCAATGAGTAATCCTACAATCCTGTCCTGTGATATGTTTCACATGTTTTCTGAAGAAGGCAAAAGAAATTAGTAGGCTGCATTGAACAACTCCGCAAGACAGGATCATGATCCGATCACAACTGAGTTTGTGCTGCAAACATTGTTCAGCGGAAATAAATACATATGTACAGAAGGGCAGGGTTTCAATCATGTCACTTCTTATTTGTTCTCACTGAGCTTGTATGTGTTCAGGTCTTCTGAAACTCCAATCCCAATCATGGGTTTTAAGCACTTGGAGAGGTGACCTGGGAACTTTTGAAACTCTGAGATCTAAAAAAGGGTTGAATACCTTCAATTTATATTGAAATGACCTTTTATGCCACATTAAGCACTTTTAGGTCCCTTGGGATTCAGATCCTACCACTGCTTCAAAGAAAGTAAGTGGAATTGCCATTAAGAAATGAGATAGAGGAAAGGCTGCAAGTCCTACGGGACTGCAAAACACTTGGAAAATCAGGATTTAGTGGCCAGAGCTAATGCAATGAGAAGATTTCCAGTCATGTAAAAGAACATTTGATTTAATAAGAGGAAGCAAACGTGATAAATCCTGGAGTTGCTACTTTGTTAACATGGCTATAACTCATTCAAGTGGCTGCTAACTCACGCTCGTACTTAATTTTGATTAATAGTTTTCTTGTAAATTTTAGTCTATGCTGCAGACAGAGAAAGTCTCTTTCTTTCCTTCTTCAGACAGGCTGTTTGAGATTGTAGACTTTCCTTTCCCAAGCTTTCCCTTCCTAAGCATGAAAAAGGTAATCTTTGTGTTACCACCTATCATGTGAGGTATTTCAATACTGTAAAGGAAATACTACTTTTGCCATTACACAAGTCAGTGATGAAACATCATGTGAAATACTGCATAAAGCTCTGATCACCCATGACCAAATAAAATGAATCCATAGAAAAGGTTTTACAGGAAGACCAGTGAATCACAGAGTCTTCTACGATAGAAGACCAGAGGAGTTGTAGCTTCTTATTCAAGCAGAATTAATTCTGATATATAATTGCATTCTAGGAATACATTTGGAAGTAAATACTAGAATGTATTAAAGATGTCAGGATTTCAGACTTGAAATCTGTAGGCTTCTTACAAGCAGAAGTGTGAAATTACGAAACAGTTTCCAATAGCAGATATGGGGTAAAAGATCTAGCTTTTTTTTATGTTAGCATTTGATAAGGTTAAAAACAGGGTTGCTACACAGTGGGTTGAGTTAATTGCTTCAACATAGGAATCATGTATTATTTTAGAGTCTCTAAAGTATCCTGCCCTGATCTTCAGCTGCCCTTCCAGAAGAGCATGGGTTTCCTATAGCTTTTGTGCCATATTACGCAGCTGTAACGGAAAACCAAGATCACCCTACAGATCTGCATTTAGGACCTTGTACTATGCTTAGTGTTATGCTGTAGTTGCAGGGCACATCTCAGTGCTGCAGGAGGCCTCTTGCAGACTTAAGTTACAACTTCTACATAGTTCTGTGATATAAAAAAAGACAGGATTTTAACTAATATAGGGTGTGTCCATGGCTCAAAGAACATCAGTTCCTGTGGTACTAACATCACAGCTAGAATCTGTTATCCAATTCTCTCTGCAGTTTCTAGGTAGAGTTTAAGTTGTGGTTTAGTCCATTTACACAGAAATGTCTTCAGTAATGCTTATCCTGAAAATGACATTTTTGTCCTAGCAAATCAGACAGGAAGACTAGCAGAGGTACTTGAAGCACCTCAAGGTGCTGGTGCAATTTTAGTAATCCTTAACTCAAATTTAGTCCCGTCTTTTGATTGTTTTATGGTAGTGTGCAGTCTCCAAAGTACAATATGAGAATTCCAACAAATTCAAACAACTGCGTTAAATATTGTGTCCAAGAAGAGTCAAAGAAAAGAAAATTATACTGATAATCAGTCATTTTTATCAGTCAGGAACACTGGATTTATGCCCCTAGACTGATGAGACATGAAGCACCTCCCTTTTATACAATTTTAAGTGCTATACAGCTTCATGGCTAAATCAGAAAAATTGCTACTGATGAGTTTACCTGAGAAAGATGTTATTAAGGTAAGTAGTTCCCTTGAAAGGACATTCTAGCCTTTCATCTAGCTACTTCAACTGCATACAAAATAGGTATTACTAACCTAGGCCTTAACAAGACAAGCCAAATGCGAGTTTTAGAGATGGTTACAAATAAGTGCTTTTGTGGTTAAAATAGATTTTGGATGTGATCCAAAAATGTATTACTCATTGCTCACAGTATCTAATTCAGTGAGCATTTCTATCTTCACTTTTCTTCCTTTATTTTATACCATGCATATTAAATATAAAAGCCTAATCCAAAGATGAGAGTCCAACTAATTTCTCCTAGTGCCATTGTGACTGTACAGAAGAATCATGCTGCCTTTTGTTTGCTTTCTGGTTCCAGGAACCCTGAATTTTCTTCTGCAGAGAAGAAGGGGTGGCTGGTGTTACTGTTAGCCTGCAGTGTGTCAACTGGGGACAACCCCTCAGAGGTAGGATTTGGTTTTGTTTTTGGGCTGCATTTAGCTGTGCAGTTGAAATAGTGTCTCTTGTGTTATGAGTAGGAACTATCACCACCAGCCATCCTATAAGACATAGGCACCATTCTGCCATCTCGTCAGTGAATGCAGCCAGGCTAAGCTATTTTTGTGGAGGTATTTCATGTTAGATATTCTTAAGACAACTGAAACACATTCTTGGGAGACTTATGGGCAGTAATGCCTAATATGCAGATTTCAGTTGCTGGCCAAGATACAGAGCCCTGCCAAAAATGGTAGCACATCTAAGCATGTGCATCAGCAGGAGTTCAACCTATCTCTTTTTCTTAGCCACTTTAATGTATATGGTTTTTTGGTAGTTTGAGGTTCTAGCTTTTGAAATTGTTGCCTATAACCCACCAAGGTAATTCTAAGGATCAGAATGCCTAAAAGATGGACATCCTGATGCATAATTTGTTAGAGCCTAAGTCCTCTTTCCATTCACATTTTTCAGTTACTGATATTTTATAGCAACAAAAAGACCTGAAATAAGTTTGAGTATTTGAGTATTAACAGAGTGTTGTCAGATAAGTTAAGGAGGTATACTTTTCCAGAATAAATACCTGCATGACAAATTTAGCTGTTCTCTTAAGGAGACCATGTCTGGCAATTGAACTCTGTGTTGTAGTTAATCATCCTTTAAGGGGGAAATACTCTTTTGGCAATTAGCCAAAGACCCAGCACACCCAAATAACTGCATTCTCTCCATAGCCCTGCACAGCTAAGTGCTGCTAGTTCTTAGTTTATAAATTAAGAGAAAATTGCATGAAAGTTAACCCATGTACAGCAAACACTTATCATGTATGTCAAATGTCTACACCTTAAAAATGAAGCCTGGACCTGCATAACAAGGCAAAGGAAAATTTTAATAATGCCTCACACCTACATTCATTCATGATTAAGGGAGGGTGTTATACTGGGGACCTTATTTTTTAACAGAATTTCCAAATATGCTGTGATTAGTCTATCAATTTTGCTAGCAAGACCTTTGAAATTTTTCTTTGTTTCTTTTTTAGCTTTTCCACTAATTTCAGAATACTGGAGCTGAACATGGCTGGCTCTTGTAAAGTGACCCTGAGTCTGTCTGCCTCGTTGCTCATCCTTACAAACTTCCCAGGGGATACAAAATTTTTCAGTGAACAGAGTACAAGCCCTTTCACTGACAGTTTTAAAGACCTGCATGTAAAGCTGGACTGGGCTTGAATGTGTGAAAGTTCCTAACCTAACTTTTCATGATTTAGCCAGTTTTATGACATAATTAAGAGAGTTTAATGCAATCTGATTTTATCTAGTTAAAAATGAACTCAGCTGTTGAATACTGGTGATAAAAAAGGTGTCACTGCCACTTTTTAGCATGAAAAATGGAAAGCAATCTTTGTTTCAAACTTATTGAGCTCAGACAGCAAATTAAAGTGCAGCTACGTTTTACTGACTATAAAACTACTTATGAATTTAGCACTGCTGCAGTTTTAATGCCATCCTGTGAACATCCATTCCACTTCTAAAACCCTGTGAGCCTGCAGTAGTTTTGATATATCTTCCCACAAATCTTATCTGTGGTAGGATTAATAAATTTGGCACTAACGGCCTTAAAGTAGGTAATTGCATAATAACATCTGGGCCTGGTGCCTTGTGTCTGTTTACCTGTGGATGGACATGAAACGGAGATTAATACTTCTCCTTTCCTGACTCTGTGGTGAAGTGTGAGCCTCACTGGTGCCAGAACGCCTTGGGCTGCACTAACAACAAAGTGGGGTCTCAGTAAGAGATTAACGCACAGAAATTGCACAACACCTGTCACTCGCCAAAATACACTAAAAACCACTGGGGCGGAAGACTTACACCCAGCAGCTGCATAATTGCACGTGCAGAAATCTTCAGGGGGGGTTAAGTACAAAGAGATATGAGAACTCCAGCTCCTAGCCACTTGGGGACATCATAAAAGAACTCAGGCATAAAGAGAGAGGGTAATTTAATGGCATTATATGAGGACTTCAAAAACTTACTTATCTTTTTGCTTGAATCTAGACTGACTAAGCTGATTTGGGCTGAGCAGCAAAGCAGATGGGGCTGCTGGCTCTCTCACCTGAGGGCAGGGAACAAACCGGTGACAAAGAAGCAGAGCAGGTGCTCCTGCATTTGGAGGATGGGACAGAAGGAGTCAGCAGGGCAGTGGACAGACACTGTTTTCAGTTGTTTGTTTGCTTTGTAAGAGGGCTAGGAAAGGTGCAGGGGCATCCACAAGCTGCTGCTGTTACAGCAGTAAAGAAAAGGGAATCTTAATCTTTTTTAAACCGCCAGAAATCAGAGCTTTTTTTGAGCTCTCTATTCAGCTCTGCCCTGTGCATGTTAATATTAGTGTATCCTGAAGTCTGGAAAAGCTGCAGTCCCAGTATCTGTCCAGAGGGATCCTGCAGTCCAAGTGTCGGTATGGACTCGAGAGACAAAGGGAATGATGTGACGCACAAACTAAAATTTTCTATTTTGTACGAAACAACTAGAATAAATTTACTGCTTTGAGTGCCAGGATTTGAAATTGAGATTTTAGGTCAGGTGCCATCTTCTCTAAAGGTCTCTCTTCTTTCATAAAAGGACCTAGTGGATAAATCTTTCTCAGTCTTTCAAAGTGCTGTCTGCACAGTGACGGGGAGCAGCTTTCTCCCTCCTCTTCCCTATACTTTGTGCAGAGAGCAGAGTGAGAACTGACCACTCTGAACAGTTATCATGATTTTGAATCTAGATTCACTTTGCGTAAGTCTTATTCACTGTGGTCAGCTAAAAAGCAGAGAAAACCACCCCTCTGATTTACTTATTCTATGTAGAAACTGGCCGGAACAAGTTCTACCTAGTACTTCAAACAAAAACTTTCTGCTGCCCTTTGCACAGAGGAGTAAGAATCTTTTTTCACTTGTTTCATGACTAAAATAAAATCTGAAAATAATAAAAGCAAGGATTGTGCTGTGAAAATAGAAAAGTATATTCTCTTTCAGCTGCACTTTTAAGTACAAAATAAAACACAACATCACTAAAATTTTATATGCAGCATATAAATAACCTGCTTTCTGGTACAAATAGTGTAAACATCTGATTTGCAGCAAGGAAAGATTACCTAGTAAAGGATCTTAACTAAGCTGAAACGATTATATTTTGCTCTTTTCATTGCTTAACAAGATCTTTACCTCACTGGATATCCAAACCTTACATAGAAAATACAATATTTCTTTAATGAATATGATCTTTGTACAAGTATCATCTGGAATGATTCCATGAAATCAGAGCCTGGAGAAGGAGAATGACTGAATGCCTGAGTCACTGATTTGAGACACACAGAATATATTTGGACACATTAGCTGTATTGATGACTGAGAATTCCTGGTACACCTTCAGTTTAACATGCCAAGTAATCGTACCCATGCCTTGCCAGGCTAAACACTGCAGAGGATACTGGTATTAGGTTATAACATATTAACAGCAACTTAATATTGAACTTGGGAACTTACTCAACATAATAAGTGCCATAAATGGGATCATCAATTTTCTCCCAGCCATATGGAAGCTCTGAAAAACAAAGAGTTATCTCTCTCAGTAAATGCAGTACAGAATGTTAAGATTTCTAGTAAGAAAACCGCAGATTTTCTCTGGGCATTCAGGGAAATAACTTGATAGTGAAATTAGATACAGTGACCAAAGCAAATGCCAAATCTTGAACACATACCATGACAGCCACAAGTAGTAGTAGCGTGAAAACTGGCATGCAAACACAGATCTCAGTCTCCAGAACAACACATTTAGTTGATCTACTTTATTGTTCCAAAAGCTGTGCCAGCCATCAATGGTAGCACATCTTGTATGACATCACCACCGGACAAAGTGAGGACGTTCTGTTTTCCCAACACACAAAAAAAGTACTTTGCTTTCTCAGCTTTTTTCTTTGCTAGGGATCCTGGAAAAGTTGGCCTTGATGGAAGTTTGCCTTCTGCTATGTAAGTACAGTAAGTATACCTAAATGTTCCTGAGAAGTTTGTATTATTTGTCTCACTGTGATGGCAATTCCACAGCCTCTAAAAGCATCCTCTTCCAAAGCTTAGTTATATGTCAGGGACATTGGAATATAAAGTAGTACATGGAAGTACAAACCAAAATAAAATATTATAGCATCTTCTAGCCTTAATTTGCAGAAATAGAGAAGACATTTAATTGTTATTACCCAAAACATTCAGGAACCCTCTGCCAAAGACTGGCAGATGAACTCCACAAATTTGTAAATAAAAGCTCAAGGGCTTCTTTAATGTAGGTACTCAATTTTTCCTATTATTCTTAGAATATTGTTAGCTTTGAAATCCTTACAAGTCTGCACCCTGAAGTGTTTTTGTCAGGGCTATTTTGTTATTGTCACTTCATAGGAATAAATGCAGCATAAGGTATTTAAGCAGGTCACAGGATCACAGAACGGTTGAGGCTGGAAGAGACCTCTGGAGATTGCGTAGCCCAACCCCTCTGCTCAAAGCAGGGCCACCTAGACCAGGTCGCTCAGGACCATTTCCAATCGGCTTTTGAATATCTGTAAGGATGGAGATTCCACAATCTCTCTGGGAAACTCCGTCAAGTGTTTGAGAACTCGCACAGTGAAGACGTTTCTTCTTTTTTTTAAGCAGAATTTCCTGTATTTCACTTTGTACCCTTTACCCCCTGTCCTGCCACTGGGGACCCCTGAAAAGAGCCTGGTTCTGCCTTCCTTGCACCTTCCTTCACGTATTTATCTAGATTGATAAAATCCTTCTGAGCCTTCTCTTCCCCCGGACACACAGTCCCAGCTCTCTGAGCCTTTCCTTGTAGGAGAGATGCCCTAGTCCCTTTATCATCTCAATGGCCTGTCACTGGACTCTCTCCTGTATGGCCTCTCTTGTACTGGGGAGCCCAGAACTGGATCCGGAACTTCAGTTGTGTCTCACCAGTGCTGAGTACAGGGGAAGGATCATCTCCCTTGATCTGCTGGCAATGCTCTGTCAGATACAGCCCAGGAGGCTGTTGGCCTGCTTTGTTGCAAGGGCATGTCACTGGCTGATTGTCAAGTAACCAAGCATTAGAAAGCACCGGTGTTATTCTTTCCAGAACTGGAAAGAACTTTTCCAGTTCTGCCCAGAACTTCAGCAAAATCTGTAGGAGATCAATCCTCTTCCTACAAAGTCCTGTATATCCCAAGACAAGATTGTGGAGTGTAATACCTTAATACTCAAAAATAAACCAGCTGATGCACAAATCCTGTACTGCCCCAAGGGTAAGTTTCATTCCCAATGCATGCATGATAAATAAGGACATTAATTGCTGTAACCCCATGACAGAATAAATATAAAGTATTAGTTTAAATGCTATAGGTACATTTTATTTTCATGTAACCTTGCAAGCTTTTCTCCCCCTAATTAACTTAATGTTGTTTTCATATCCGGCCATCAAAAATTACACTCCTTTAGAGAAAAGTAAGGCAGGTACAGGTAAAATCTGTACATACTTAAAAATACACACACGCACACACGTACACACAGACAAAAAGATGTGTGCAGAGGTCCCTTTGCAAAAGTGTATTCATAGATGGAGTTTTTTCCAACTATGCAATAAAAATATAAAGTAGATGTTTTGCCCAAATTTAAAAGTACGTATCTTCCTGTAAATATATACACTTTAAAGTGTATAGATGCAGAGGACATATTTTATTTTACATATTTATGAAAATCTGAAATAATTTGAGGATTTACTATTAACCTATTGGCCTATTTTTTCCTAAAGTAATGATACCTAACTGTATTTATGAACTGGTACAACTATTGAGAAGGCAAATGGCAAATCCCATTTTCTACTAAAAGTCTGTAAAAATTTAATGAATTGCACATATTATGGAGAACACATTTTTAAATGCATGAATTCAACCACCAATTATCTAACATCATAAAATAGTCATGGGTTCAGAAGAAAGGAAATAAAAAATTACCTTTGTGTACCATAATAGATATAAGCTCCAAAGAAGGCTATTCTCTAATTTCATTTTTCCATTTGAGATACAGCCTATAAGCTATGTTTAATTAAAATTCTGTGTTGACCAGTAAAATGGAATTGCTAGAGCACAAACCCTAAGGTCCCTGCACCCACCAAAGTATGGCAGATAAGATTAGTGGAGTGTAGTTTACCACAGAGCTTCTATTAGAAGAATCTTCTGCTACATTTGCTTTCAGGAGCACTGTGATTATTTTCCATTACATTAAATAGTGGCATCTATTCCATATTTCACCATTGAAATGAAAGATTACAGGACAGAAATACTTTAGTGCTTCATAAAATACGAAGCTAAGCATTTGCCAAACTAGTGATGGGGGCATTACATTTTCGCTTTTTCGTTTCACTTTGCTCAGTGACAATCATTAGGGATGAGAGTGAACAGTAAACATTTATAAAAGAGAATTTTTATATAACCCTTGTGAAGGAGATTACTGTTGGCCTCCATAATTTGAATTGGGTAGGGAGCTATAAATGAAAAAAATTTCTGATATTCATGTGGTAGCATTAGCATCCTAGTTCACATATAATTTCTGCAACCAACAGTTTCATGATCACTATGCTATATATGAAGTCTTCATTTTCAAGAGCTCAACACTTCTACCACCCATGTCTTTCAATTCTACTGACTCCAGGACAATTTCTCTGTATAGAAGGAAAAAAAAATTCTATTCTTTATTTTCAGTCTTCAATATCTAACACTGCATTCCCACAAATCTCCTATCCTCCAGTGGAGGGCCTGTTCAGGAACATTTATAAAATCACCATTTAAAAATCACTACTTGTGCAGCATTTGGCAATGCTGATACCACAAGTGGATGGAAAGGTGCTGGATAACCTGCATAGTTTGTATATATGCTCCAGTTTTCAAATTTCATGCTTTATTCCTTACCAGAGAAGCAGCATCTAGCTAACACTGCAGCAAGT